>CAUJRU010002450.1:0-76694 GCA_963277665.1 Viscum album | reverse complement strand
CATTCAATAATTATTTGTAGCTTGATTACTATAATCATAAGATATATAGTGATGCACAAATATCCAATCTCATGTCCAGCTACAACAACTAATGGGAACAATTCCTCCCTCTATGTAAGGTTCAGAACTGCATGGAGAGTTTTTTGTTCAAGAAAAATGTGTGAATTTCATCATATTTTTTTATTAAGAATCACATTGGTGGAAAAAGTGGGAAAACATAAGGTACAAAAACATCAAGAAATCTCATAAGAAATGGCCAAATTGTAAAATTTCAAATTATGCCTTTTGGATCCCTTACCTCTGAGAAGACTCCATTAAGGAGTGGTAGCCCACCTTTCCAGTTCATTTTTGAGGAGGTATTCTAAATAGATTGTCATTTTCCCCAAGATTGGATGAGGTCATCCACTGAAATCTTTTTACCATTAAATCCATGAGCCAAGATACCATGTTGTTTGTTGATCTAAGATTCATGCACAAAGGTTATAGTAAACTTTATTCTCCTCTCAACCTACCTCTCAATGTCCTCTTGAAAAGAATCAACCTCCATATACTTCTCTATGAATTATTCATTACCCATAATGATATTTTCCCACTCCCCACATTCCATCAGTTCCATTCCATATTTGATCTAGTAACCAGAGGGTTTGGTAGATTTGAATAGTATTTCTTGCAACACGGCCTCCAGGTGCGCTTAATAAAGCCTTCCGGGTCAATGATAGTGATCTTACCTTTCCTGGAGGAGGATCTAAGGTAGACCTCTTCCATATTCAGTTCCTTGGACTTGGTAGGGGAGTCTGAGTCATAATAAATCATTCTTCTTAAACTTGAGTCAAAACTACATAAATCTTGCTTATGCATGTGATAAATTTGCACAAGATGGGATCTGAAATATTGATACCCACCAATATTCTTATACATAATTAAGATACACATTGAATCCAAATTCCCCCAACGAGTTTGATGTTTCCCTAATTGTATCTTGAAAATTATTTTGGTCAATTTCCATATCTTTACCACAACATGTTAATATGCAAGAAAAGAAATTCCCTTAATTCAAGAAGTTTAACAACATGAAAAATATCCTTATCACATGAAGATAAACATCAAAATAGATACATCCCCACTACATGATGTTTAAATGTGTAGTCCATAACCCATCATCATTCTTTATCAAATGGACACATGCAACTAACCCTGATCAACCATATTACAAGGATCTTTCATCATCTTTAAATCATATCAACCCATAAATCACACTTCATGTACTGAGTACCTCAGGTTTCGTCAATCCCTCCATGGACCATGTAAAGGAATAGAAACCTCTCTATCTGACCATTATAACAAAACATAAGGGCTCTTAACTACCAACTAGTGACATATTGTCCCTTTAGGAAGAGATTTTTGATCCTTGTGAACTTTATGTCACCGTGGGTGACCTCAAGAACTTTGGGTGTTCTGCGTCATTCCCAGAATTATTTTACAATATGAATACTCATGTCCTGAGAAACTCAATCCCTGGTTTACAATTTTTTTATCTCCCACATAAAAGGATGGGGGATTACACTTGACCCGAGGTATCATAGTAATATTTTTGTGAAACATTCTCCTCATAACAGTTCCATGTGTTTCATGACCATAAACATCATGCAATTTAGTCAAATCTATGTGACCTAAAACTTTATCCATTGATGGTATAAATCAAAAGACCCTAAAATACCAGTGAAATAGAAATAAATCTTGTTAGGTTGAAACCCCATAAAATGGATCCAAAGAAATTGTCAAGCCTCTACTAACTCTTCATATTAATAGTTTTGGAAACAAATAGTGTGTAAATAAAAAGGAATAAATCTCATATGGTTCACTTTATGTTACTAGCTAAACCTAAATCATGAACACTAGACCCTCTAGTCTAGGAAAAATTTAGAGAATTGTTTTTTCACATATCCTTGTTGTGATAATGTGATAACTAGGTTGTTTAAAAACTTTTAGGGTGCTTGAACCCTTCATGAATCTTAAACTTTCCATAAACCACCTTCATGCCTTTGATTTATAAGTTGGAATAATTAGTTCCTTGAGTTTTTACCCTTCTCCTGGAACCCCATGGACCTTGGGATTCATTAATCTTGGATATTGCTCATAGAAAATGAGTAATGGAGATTGGTTTATCTAAACAAAACATCAGATCATAGTAAGGACCTCCTTAAATCGAGGAGTTATTTTCCAGACCACATGGAACATTATAGGGTCCTTCCATCATCGATGGTGGTCCCATACCCACTAGTTCCCACCTCTAGTTAACTGAAATTTCCCAAGACCATGATTTCCCTATATACAAAATATTAAAGGGGATTCGACGTCCTTGATGGTATGCCACCACATATTGTATCCCTTCTCAAATAATGAGTGTGACACACCATTATCGAATATTTTGATAGCCTATACCACATGAATCAAGATCACATAGTGTTGGGCATGAGCATACCGACCCAAAATCTAAACAACCCAAGGGTGATATAACCCTTCTTGGATATTTCATTTCTCCACACCCTACTTCATCATCTAGAAATTTGATTATTAAAACATCATTCATGGCCCTTTGGAAAGAGTGGGGATCCCCTTTACTTGACCATGAATGTATGCACTATGGGCATATATATAAGGTATTCTGACCTACCAATTGGAGTCATCTCCTCCCTGCAAGTAAGGAACTCCGATATTCATGATCCTTCGTAACACCATGGAAGAAATAAGTAACTTACAATGTTTTGGGTCATCCTTAACTTTTATTCCACATTCCACATTCATCAATTTAAAATTTTGGGTTACAAGTTACTCCACTATTTTACAACTATCCACGTGGAATCAGATCCCCTAATATTTTTATATCCGCCCATAACATATTCAAAATAATTCAGGACCCTTGGAAAGGAGTAGGGATACCTATATCTAACTTTTCTAGTGAAATAAAAGTGATTTTACCTAACAACTAGAGTAATATTATTTGTACAAGAAAGGAACTCCAATCCTCATGAGATAGGAAACACTATGTTAGAACATGTCACCTTAGGGTGTTTTGGGTGTCCCTATAATGTACACACTATATTCTATATTAATCAATCATGTACTAGAATAAATACTCTAAACTATATATAAAATTACATCCTTATTGTATGATGTTAAAATATATAGAATACATCCTTAACACATGATTTTAAACTACATGAAATATGTCTTTACCATGTGACATTAAAATACAGAGGCAAAATTTGTTTAAAAAATATAAATATAGAAGAAGAAGGTATATGACGTAAGATTTTAAACTATATAAAAATGATGATCTATTTTTAAATCCTTTAAAACATTCAACTAAAGATAAAATAATGATCCCGAAGATGAAAACCTAAAAAAGGTGTCCAAAGAAAAATTTTATTCTCTGCTCGCTATGCATATCAATTATGTTATGTAGGAAATATTTATCACTAATAAACTTTAAAAGTTACTAATTTGTTTTATGTTAAAACCCCAAAAGTGTGTGGCCCATGAAAAAGATGATTCCACACTTGCTAATCCTTTACCTATATGATGTTTGGGATGAAGTTAGGGAAATATAAATAAAAAATATGCAATGATTATAGATATCATTATTAGTTCCTAAATAAAAACAATATTTGATCAGTAAGTCCACTGAATTCATCAATATGTAGATCACTCTTCCTCTACGACATAAATTTTACCCAAATTTTACATGAAAATAAGGTTTTATCAAGAATAATAGAGAAGGTACATCAATGAGAAATATCACAATAGTGGGAAATCAGAATAATTTATCAAGGATAGTATTTTGCTATTTAGGAATTCATATGTTGGTGTTTTGGTTCATTTTCTATTATAAAAACTATGGTCATTGTGATGATTCTTATGAAATAATATTAATATAATTTCACAAAAATCATGAATAATGTAAATTTATAAAATGATTTGTAACATTTAGGAACTTCATTCATTGATAGCTTCACAAAAAATGAGGAAGCTTCACATATCAGAGTCTCTCCCTTGAATAAATAAATAAAGAGAGAGTCAATAAACAGCAAGCCTAAAACAAGATGAATTCAGATGAATTCCACGAGCTCTGTAGACCTTTTATTCTAGGAGAAAGTATATTAGTGCAATTGGATAATAGATTTAGTTTCAACCTCAATGAACCACCTCAATTTCTCCACATTGGTATCAATATCAATCCTTGACATCTCTACTATGTCAAGGATCCCTTACTGCTCTAGTATATTTTTCAATGATATTTTAATCACCTGCAAAATATAAGAAAAATATTCCTACAGAAATAAAATTTTAGACTATAAATCACTAAATTTAACCATCCCAATACTAAACGCATATTGCTGAGATTCTGCCTCCACTATGAACTTGGAGGAATTGTTTAAGGCCTCATCCTGACTCTGTCTTATTGAATATGATGCCTAAATGGCTATTACCCTTAATTCAAGGCCCCTCTTTTGTTTCCATATATATATCACTTCCTTCACCTAGATGTAAGGGGTGGTATAATAAAAAACTATTAACTAAGGGTAGGGAAAATGAACCTAAAATGATGTAGCTGGTCATTTATCCCTTCCAAAGGGGACTTCAAAATTAAGGTCCGAATCTACCTCCACACCTTCCACCACATCAGCTGATAAAGTGACATAGACTCTAAACCTTGAATCAATACCATCCAAGAAAAAACATATATTATGAGATTAACTAACTAATTTAGGGAGTCATGAACGTGGTATTAGAAATAGTAGGTAGGGATACAACATCTATATTGGTTTAATTAGTTAGTGAAATTTATGAAGAATAGGGGACAAAAACATTCAATCTCCTGAGTGAAGGAACTAAAAAAAGAGACCGAAATTTTTATCAGTTAGATAATATATGGTATGATATCATTATGTAAAAAAAAGATATGTTCAATTTTGGAAACATACCTTTATTTTCTGTTTCACTAGAAACGTCTATTGGTCCAACCCCATCCTCTGATGAAGAGATAACACCCTCTTACAACGAGTGTCCTAATTACTCCATCATTTACTTTTTTAATGATATTATTCACTCACCTCCTTTGAGGGATTAAATATTGAAGTAAATGTTATACCACAAGAAAAAAAAGTAAAAAATATGTATTGTTTCTTATGAAGTTCTCATCTTCTCCAAAATGAATCTCCATTAACGCAAAATCATTGGTGTAGTAGACATCAACATAAGTTTCCTCTAAGATTTTGTTAACACTTTTAAGGTCTTATGGAACAATCTCTAGAATATAAATAGCATGTTACATTTCTAATAGATCTAGAACGTCAATTTTATCCACTTCATGATAATCCAAGCCCCATATTGAATGTTATGATGATGTAATAGAACACTTACCTGAATTCTCAAGAACATATTCATGTTCCTTTATGTTGGTTTGGCGGGGAATTTAAAATTTTTGACAAAACAGAATGAATTAATATAATGATCCCAAATAGGTAAATGATATAGTAAAATGATTACATGAGTATTTTGGGGTAGAGGGATCTGATAGCCCAAAGTGCTTTCTTTTCCCTTACCTTTCTGAGTAAGGGTCCTAATAAGGTGAAAATTATAAAGGTGTTGTGGATGAATGTAATGGAAGTCCAGACTATGACACCCAAGGGATGTAAATATCTACCATATTCAGAGCCATTTTACTTGGGGAAGCCTCATCATCCATCCAATAGACACTGGTCAAGCCATCTCCAATAGTTGTACCCCCCAAAGAAATATACTGTGGATGGAAAGAGTTGCATGTTTTCTACATATTTATTCTATAAAATGGAAATAGAAAATATGTCAGTATGGTTTCAACAGTACCATGGACCTTTGAATATGGTGATAATATCATCCATATATTTTATTTTATGGTGGGATAACCCTATTTTTCTATAGAAACCACTAATATTACCCAAACTACCATTCACTACACCAAGGGTGAATAGTGAATATGACCCCTTACACATTACATCATAACATCAACGTATCTTTGAGAGGCCTTGACCTCAATTGGTTGGTATTCAAAAGTGACACCTTTGTTGTATTTAATTTGAGAAAGTCCAGATAAATGTATCTCTAATTGGAATAGTAATCCCTATAACTTAACATCACAATTAGTTCTTCTCCTTGTTATCCATCACTAAAATACTGTAGGAAATATTAGTGTAAGTGCAGTTTCACTGACATGTTTCATTCTCACCACACCCATGCTAATAGATTCTTAAATTAGTAAAAAAAAAATAAAACATTTCTCTTCATTAAAAGGTATTGTCAGGGTTGTTGGTCTACTTGATGAAAGATTCTTTCCATGCCATATATTAGCTTTAGTAATCGGTGAAAACATTACCACCACATGTAAAAATGTGGATAATTTTTCATTAAAATGTGTGTGGATAAAGATATAGGAATAATGTAAGGAAAAACTGATCCATGAATAACTTATAGGTAATTCTATCTCAAGAGGAGTATCTCCCCTAGTGAACATAAACAAGAACTAGTGAGCCACTATTAGATGATTCTTCGATCGAATGTAAAGAGGGGGGGAGATTGTTTTTGAATACACTAAAACTAATGGATGAATAGATAACGGAAACACCATTCACAGATAATTATGCAGGTAGAAAGGATACCCTCATGAATGGATATAATGTAGGACTGATCTTCAAGGACCCCACAACCATTTTCAGCAATACTACTAGTGGGAAATGACTTGTATTGTTCATAGGGGAAGTGATCCTGAAGGAATAGGCAGGTAAGAACCTCCCAATCCTTTAGTGTGATTGGCCTCACCCCATGAATGCACTACTGAAAAGGTTTGAAATAAAAATCAGGGATTCTATGGATTCTTAGGTACTTATTTCCAACCAGATGAGCCCCCATACAACCCCATAACAACTTAATGGGAATATATATTATGTGTGGGGCTCTTCCCCTATAAATGTGTAATAGAAGGTGAGAATGTTTTTCAATGTAGGAATGGATAGAAAAATGATCTTCCCTCTATCCGTAGAGGGTACCATAATAAAGGTGGAGACTTTGACTACACCCCTTTCCTTCATCAAGAGTAGGTACCCACTTAAGTACATGAGAAAAACCATATTCAACCAAATGTTAAGGTAAATGTTAAAAATAATCACCCATCCCGAAATGGTTAATGAAACTTCTTAAAATATGGGCTAGTAGGCACCCTTAGTGCTGTATGAGTCAATTAAAAAAAATCATTCTGCCTCTTGGACACCAGATTATAATGAACTTTCTTGATGAAATATCCCACCCATTTCTTACATAGGATATCTTCCCCATGAATCTGGGCCTTCTAAAGGTCCTTTTCATCTAACCAAATTAACTCCCTAGAAAGAGAAGTATTAATATCAATGGCATCCCACATGGAGGATGGGGGGGAAAACTCATCGTACATCTCTCCTAAAATGGGTGAGCCATAAATTTGATAAACATCTCAGAGTCTAATACCCACCATTCCAATGGGTCAGGTGGAATGTATTTGTATCTAGATTCTATTGGTGATTAATCCCTCTATTAATACATTGTAATAATAGGCGAAGGTTTGTGAGATTCATATGGCCTCATACATGTCACAAATTTTCCCAATGGGGTTTGTATCAAAACTACCCTAAGACCACCTCTAGTAGTGTACATGGGTTGGTGATAAGCCCCATATAGTAATATCACTCACATGGGTGGCCTTAGTCTAATGTGCCTATACCCACAAACACATACTAATCTCTCTAACTGTATAATTTTGAAATGTAAAAAAGTGATAATATATGCATGCATACATCAAAATCCCACTATCTAAGTATGACAACTATTACTAAAAGGAAAAAAATTCCAGATACAACCCAAACAAAAGAAGTCTGAAAGAAAAGTAAAACCTGACTATATAGAAGTGGAATGTTGTTAGGAAAACCTCTGAATTAAACCTTTATCAGTCCTACACTCTATAATCCTCCTAGTCCTGGCCCCTCTAGAACTTTATAAAAAGGTTTATCATCTGCATAATACATGGCACATGTTAGAAATGTGCATGTATCAGTGAGTATAACAATACCTAGTAGGACACTCCAAAATCAATAATCATATAACAACAAGAATAATAGTCATATCATCACTAGTATATTTTTAAATCTTATATAAAAAGTATATCATGATATATATAATAAATTCACACCATCTTAAAGTAAATTAATAACTGTAATGCTATTGTAGGAATCCTGAGTAAAGGTTCCACAAAGCACTCATCTATGTGAACACAATCCATGATCTAGATAGAAATGATTTTTTCTGTATGGGATATATTTCTCCTCAGTTCTCTACATACGTTTTATAAGTTATAAGTATAAATATAATGATACAAAGATGTATATCACACCCAAGTCCATGGGGTATACAAGGATATCAATATGGAATGGCATGCTATGTTGAATATTATCAATCATGTAGTGTTAGTACTGATGATACAAAGAATTCCACATAGAGATAGATGATGATAGGGGATCTCACTCAGGTCCTTATAGAATGATTCCAGAAATCCTTCCAATAAATCCCACCAAAGGGATCACCATCCTATTAGAAGGACATGATTATATATTAACCCTCATAGAGTAGATCAAGGTAATTATCCCAAAAAATGATATCCAATTTGAAAAAGGAAATGGGATCTAAGAAATGATTGAATGTGTACAAAGAGTGTCCCATCAGCACCAGGCTTTACCTATGTATCACATCGCCTTCCCATGTCTAGGTTTTTATTTGAGTACATTGTGTTTCTGTGACCGTATATTGTTGGATGTGTCCCTGATTATCTGTTTATGTTTTTGTATGTCTCGTTGTTCCTATGCCCATGTACATCCCTATGTACACACCCAATAACTAGGAAATGGTAACATGCCATGTGATAGGGTGACATGTTGTGTGATATTTACCTCCCTATGAAACCTTAGTGTTGTGTCTAGGGACCCATACACGACATGTGTTAATGAATTACACACCATGTAATGCAGATTTTCCAAAAACCAATGGATCATCCAGATAAATCATCTCTAGCTCCTTCAACCTCTTATCTATCCAAAAACCATGCCAAAAATTATGGATCTATTCTGGCTGGGCCTTTCCATCACTACTGACCATAATCTGACCTCCAAAACATATAGAATAATGTTCACATTTTTTACTTTTCGATGTTGTATGCCCCTCTTGAGCCTGGGGTCTCAAATATGTCATCAATGCATCCTTTCCATTCTTGTAGCTCGATCATATCATCAATCTGAACCCATATATATGATATAAATCTATTTCACTAATAAATGGATGCCCAATGAATTATTATCTCATATTTTTCCAAACCACCAGTAAAATGAATACCAGTGATGAGTACACATGAAAAGTAGGATGAAACCAAGAAAAACCAAAGAGGAATAAACATATTCCATGTTCAATTGGGGTTGATCTATATTTTTAGAATGAAAAATGATGAACTATTAAAAAGTAAATAATTCTGCCAATAATCCCCTTTGATAATCCCATACCCAAAATACAATCGATCCGTGATTCAATCCATTAGTCTACTTATTCTGATTCATCAATGATGTAATAAAAGCGTAAAAAATCCAATTAGAGCAGCATCCTACCTCGATCCAAATAAATTTCTGGTGAAGAATGATTCTATTTCACTGTCATCGGAATAATCCTAAAGATTCATCACACATCACTCAATGATCCATGATCCAGTCCTCGTTCACTAATGGAAGCTTCAGCAACACACTCTAATTGATTCTCTCTTTTTGTATGGTTATATAGCCAACTCTAAAAATACACAATAATAATGTTTATACAGAAAAATAAAATAGGTCACTATGACATCTAATTTTTTTTATTTATTTAATTAATTTCCCATGATGGGACTCAACATGAATATCCATCATGATGCATGGTTATGTTGTACCTATGATAAAAGCAACACTTTTAAATTAATAGAGGCCACAAATTTTTATCTGATTATCCCTTTAGAGGTTATTTTAATTTTTCAAGAAAACTACATGCACATTTATTAAGTATTGATTATATATTTAAAAAATTATTTCCTAAAGCACTGAGCCTCAGAATCTCCTTCCCTATCCATTCCTAGCTCCAAAATAATCCATATAATATTCTAAAAAATATATTTAAAAATAAGAGTCATTACATTCTACCCACCATGCGGTTTTATGTCTCAAAAATCCAAAAACAATTCTACACATATAGATGGGGGTACTGAGCATGCATCTGAGTCTCCAACTCCCATGCCCTCTATATATGATTTTTATGATGCCACTAGATACATAATAGGGGAAATTTTCTACCACAAATTATATTTTCATATCGATTTTTGATCTTTAATCGGAATTTGGTAAAGGTAACTCTAGCCTCAAGGTTCGACAAACCCTATTCAATAACGTGAAACAGATCATGCATGTACCTCCTTAGATGTGACATGTGGAAGATGTGGTGTACCCGATTTAATTTCGGTGTAGAGATAATAGGTACACCACCTCGATAGCTCTAAATAGTTTCTGAAATGGTCCAATTAATCCAAGATATAGCTTTCCACCCTGACCCAATCTCTATAATCCACGTTGAGGTGAAAACCATAAGAACACATGGTATCTGTCTACTAAATTTTGAGGCCTAAATCATTAGTCAAAATAGGACTTACGATGGATCTGTACAGTCCTCATATGCTCCTGGATGTTCTTCACCTTCTCTGTAGTGTCTTGTAACAACTCTGACCCCGTTAGTGCTAACTCCCCTAGGTTGGTCTAGCATAGTAGTGACCTTCATGGTCACCCATACATGGAATTTAATGGTTCCTTATCGATGTTGAAATGATAGATGTTTTTGTACATAAAATACACCAATGGAAGGTGACCCTATAAACTAATTCAGAATGCATAAAAGCAATATCACAACATTTCTTCCATAACATAAATGGTCTTCTCAGTCTAGTAGTCAGGATGGGGGTGAAAAGCCAAGATCAAACAAAACTGAGTACAAAATTCCTCATAAAATACCTTCCATAACTAAGATGTGAAGTAAGCATCATGGTCAGAAATTATATTCAAGGGAACTATATATAGTCTGACTATCTCCTGCATATAGAGGAGTCACAATATCACTACTGAACTTTTCTCCTAGATAACTAGGAATTGGTCCAAATTGGTGAGTCTATCTATGATTACCGAGATGAAATCATGTCCCCTGTTGATACATGGTAACCCCATCATAAATTTTATGGATATTCCATCCCACTTATAATTGGGATCCTCCAAGGGTTGAGTTAAAATTGTAGGAACACGGTTCTCTTCCATCATTTTCTGATAAGTAATTCATGAAGAGATTAACTGAATAACTTCATTCCTCATCACTTGCCACAATAACTAACATTGGAGGTCCTGGTACATATTTGACACATCTAAATGTAACTCTAAAGGATAAATATGAAACTATCTCATAATTTCATACCATAAAGTCACTAGTACCATCATGAATCCTATAAAAAACAATGCCCCTACCTAAAAAAAATCTATCAGAATCATGGAAAATTGATATCTATGAACATAGGGTCTCACAGTCAGTATCCCAAAGCTGTGATTCCCCGAATCACTATATAATTTCAAGGGTAACAACCATATACTGAATATAATCTTCCCGATCCCCATCTATATAGGATATATGCAACAAGTCTAACCATTCTGACTCATTTCTAAATAATTGTGAACAAGATCTCCTTCTGAGAGCGTCTGCTACCACATCCCCATTCCCAAGTGTATAGACAATATAGTATTAATAATACTGGAGTATCTATATCAATAACATATATCTCATGTTAATATCATTATGAGAGAATATATACTTTAAACTATTGTGGTCAAAATAGATGATAAATCTCTCACTCATCAAGTAGTGTCTCTACATGTTCAGTATGGAGACTACCACAACTAACTCAAGATCATGGGTTTCATTTTTCTGCTCATGTGGTATTGACTAACATAAACTATAAGAAATATCCACCTTACCATGCATTATAACAAAAAAATATTGGTTACTACTAAATTATAGAACACTAAATACATAAAAACCACCCCTAATAAACTTAATATGGGATCTCTCATCAATCTCCACCTCAACATCAAGAAATCATCCTGGAACCTCTCTATCCATATGTATGGTTTCCCATTTTTGGTCCAATATATCATGGTAGATGATATCTTGGAGATTTTAGGTATGAATATATGATTGTTACCTATCAACCCAATCAAGCACTAAACCTCCATAATTCCCATGAGCGGCTCCCTAGATAACATTGCATCGACCATCATCGGGCCAACTGCCACACCATATAGTAAGATAACATGTACCAGAAAGGTGGAAATCCTTATAAAAGAATTTCTAGTAATTACACATTAATACATGATTTATTACATAAAATTATACTTATTACATCCCAAAATATCAATAATTCTAGTTTATTTGGGAATTAGTTACATTACATAATAGTTTAAAACATTAAAGAAACATTATCATTATTGAAAACATTTTTAACATGATCACACTTAAACATTATTGGGATAACATTGGGACATACTTAAAAAGAGTGATATATAAATCCCTTTAAAAGAATTTTAATTTCATTAATTAATTAATTTTATACAATATTCATATCAATGGGGAATAAAAGGAACATAAATAATAAGTAATGATATATCATGGTAATCATAACATTGGAAATTTGGAAACAACATAAAACATTTCATCATAAACATAAGTAAAGGATAAATAATAATAAATCATGATGGAAAAATTTCAATAAAGGAATCAGGTTCACTCCCTATCCCAAAACGACATCTCATGAGACTAAACATTACCCAATGTATTGGAATATTATATAATTCAAGGATTACCCTTCACTTTCATTTCATTCTCACGCATAACTGTTCCACATAGATCATACCACAAGGATTCATTAATCATTGTATTTTATTCCATGATCAAGGAGTGTTTTATACATAAATTTAAGTCCCAATTATAATAAATATAAGTTTATTAGGTGAATACCCATAATAGGAAATGTGTTTGGTACTCCCTACATAATTGTTTCGGTATGGAAAATCACGATGAAATTTCGACTGCATATCTACATCACTTAATAATTAAAAAAATGGATTATTGAAAAAAAATGTGTATACCATAATTTAGAAATCAATTTGATAGTAAAGAGGATATAGATTAATATATCCAATTATAATAAAATGAAGGTAAAATACATAAGGTAAATAAATAGTTGAATAATGAGGAGAATGGAAAAATCCCTTACATAAGTATGTGACTCTGATTGATTGGGAGGTGCATCTTAAAAGTTTAGGGGAACCCTGGGAGGACTCTAGAAAGGGTAGGTCAGAGTAAGTATGTGATATTTGGATTTTGAGTGATGATAAATGAGATATTGGGTTGGTTTATATAGGAAATGAGTGGGGATTTATTTATTATTTATAAAACATAGGTTTTGGACTCTATATAATAAAATAACCAAAACCAAAAATATTACCCTACTTTTTGCCCATGGTTTGTAACAAATGGGATTAGTTTTCATTATTTTATAATGAAAATGTTCAATCTTAGTAAAATAATAATGTTTCTTATGTGGAGGTGAATCATACTCTTAAAGAAATGATTTTTAAAATTAATCAAATAAACATAAAATAAAATTATTTTAAAGGTAAAATATATATTTCATTTTTAGTACCCTTTTTAGTATTTATTACATCACGGTTGGGTCATTGTTATGTCATAATACATAATATTTATTTATATAGTATTTATTTTTTACCCAAAAATTTGTCTCTATCCATAAAATTATAAAAATTAATCATTTTAAAATTTTGATCTTATGATTCCAAAAATAATATTCGTTTTATTTGAATAATTTTCGAAATATGTTTATTTAAAATTTTAAAATAATAACTGACATTTACTGAGAAATTTTGGTTTTTTACAATAATAGTTTTCTAACCGTTATAAAATTATATTTGAATTCATAAAAGATATATGATCATGTATATTTAATAAAAATTATTTAACAAAATTATTAGATTAAAATATTTATTGTTTAAAAATTTACTAATTTATCAAAATAAATTCCTCAATTTAGTTTGATCTTGATTCAAAAATATAATTTTTTATTTTATAGGACTAACATAATAATCATTTATAATGTTAAAATAATTGGATTATAATATATTCTTATTTTATAAAAAATAATTTACATACTCTTATTTCTAAGGTCTTGATACATATCCCTTTAATACACAAGAAAACCATCCAAGGGTACTGTGTGTGATGGTGAGACTTCCATGGGGGGGGGGGGTTCAGTGAACATGGTTTGGGTTTTGATCTTGATAAGATTAAAATTATCCAGTAAATGGATTCACTCATTCTTAGGTTTTATTAAATTAGCTTGGTATTTGTCAAGGAAAAATCATAGATTGGTTATCTCCCTCAAAATCTCTGATAAATGGGATTTGTACGGTATGATCCTACTAGTTGATACCATTACTTCCTTTTATTGGTGTCACTTGGATTTTTTAAAACCATATATTTAAACTAATCATGTTATCACTATTAAATGGATATATTATCTACAAAAAAGATAGTTAAATTCGTTTTTAAATATGATATAATATAATAAAACTGAATAAATACATGTTATTTCTATAACCATATTACACAATAAGAAATTTAATTAAATAAAAGGGGGGATTTTTTTTATAATTATTCAGGTCATTACAATCTTCCCTCCTAAGAAATTTCCCCCTAAAAAATTTATTTTTCCACATTAAAAAAGATTATGGAAAGTCTTTTTCATCACATCAACTAGTTCCCACATTATTTATTCAAACTTGTTGTTTCTCCACAACACTTTGACCAGGATCATTGTATTATTCCAAAGATATTTTTCTCTATGATCTAAGATCTTCATTAGATGATCCTCATTGGAAGAGTCATTCTCCAAGGGTACTAACTCTGGATTTTGTATATGTGAAGGGTTATGTATGTAATTCCTCAAGAGGGATACTCCAAATACCTAATGTACTTGATATAGGTTGGGTGGGAGTGCTGGTTAATAGGTCACCGCTCCAATGTGATCAAGGATCACAAAGTGGTTGATGTATCTTGGACTAAGATTTCCCTTCTTCCTAAATCTTATCATATTTTTCCATATAGATATGTTGAGTAATAACATGTCTCCAACCTCAAACGGTAGGTTTTATCGATGGTTATCCGCATAAATCTTATTTCATATATGAGAAGCCTTAATGTCCTACTGAATGGTCTTACCCTTTTCTACAATTTCCTCAATGATTTACAGACCTACTAGTTTTCTTCCCCCAACTTCATCCCAACATGCAGTTTTTTTTCACCTCTTCCCATAAAGGGCATCATAGGTATCCATTTGAATACTGGAGTGGAAGCTTCTTATGTATGATAAATTGACCAGAGGATGATGTAGATTTCATCCTCCTTTGAATTAAAATTTAAAATCTCTCAATATGTCCCCAAGAGTCTGGATAGTCTTCTCAGATTGGCCTCAGTTTGAGGGTGAAAAGACATGATAGAGTCCAACTCTATGTTTAGATCAGGTTGGAGCCTTTTCTAGAACATGGAGGTATATATTAGATCTTGATCAGATACAATATATAGTGCTACTCCATTAAATATCACCACTTTTATAGTGTATAATCATGTAAGTTAACATAGTTAATAGTTCAAAAAAATTTCAATGAAGTGTGATGTCTTAGTAAGATGATCCACAAAAATCTGTATAGAATTGTTTACTCTAGGTGTCTTCAGAAGTTCGGTGATAAAGAACATGGTGATGTTTTTCCATTTCCATGTAGGTATGTGTAATACTTACTACATAACCTAACATTTTTTCCTTTCTACCTTAACTTACTGACATACAAGATATGATGATGTATGTTCTATGATATCCTTCTTCATATTGTTCTAAAAATACCGTTCTCAGAGATATTGATACATCTTTGTGCTTAGAGGATGGATATAGAATGTTGAGCTATTTGAATCATACAAAAATCCTTGCTTAACTCGATATTTTATGGTACACATATTCTTGTCACAAATTGTACAAAACCTTATTTATTAACATCGGACTCCAAAGATTTCCCTTTTCTTATATTTTCAGCTTTCTTCTGAATTCCCACATCACCTCTTTGTATATCCTTTATACACTCTATAAGGGATGGCTGAGGAATCATTTTTAAAAGTATTTATGATGTTCCTTCCATTATGATTCCATTTTCAATCCATTTTAAGTCTAATATGATCATATCCCTTTCAATTTTTATCATTAAAAAAATTGATGCATCCTTTCTACATTGAGCATCCAATGCGTTATTCACTTTTCTAGGATGCTAGTGGATTGAGAAGTCATAGTCCTTGATCATCTCTAACCATCTGCACTGGAACATATTCATATATTTATCATTGAATATATACTTAATTATTTTATGATTCGTATATATTTCACAGTTTTCTCCAAAGAGATAGTCCAACCATATTTTCAAAGAAAACATCACTACATCCAACTCTAAGTCATGCTTAGGGTAGTGCTATTCATTAACATTAAACTACCATGAAGCATGGCTATGAAATGTTCATTTTTCATCAACAAATAGCCCAACGTATTCTTAGAACTATCCCTAATTACAATGAAAAGTTCTCCACCTGTGTGTAGTTTAACCACATGTGAAGTGATAATTCTCCCTTTCATCTTCATAAATAACTCTTCCCATTCATAATTCAATGAAAACAAGACTCCATTCCATGTTATCATTTTTATAGGGTTTTTAAATGAAAATAAATATCCCAAAAATAGACGATAATACCCAGATAATTTGAGTAAATTGTCGGTATCTATCATAGATGTTGGCCTCATACATCCATCAATTGATTCTATTTTCTAGGGGTACACATAAATCCTATTTTTTGTAATTATATTCCCCAAAAATGATATTTCCTTTAACTAGAAGTCACATTTTTTGAACAAAGAATAAGGTTTTTCATTTCTTAAAGTATTTAGTGTAGTTTTTAGATTCTCCTCATGCTCCTCCTTGGTTTTGGATAACATTAGAATATAATCTATAATGACTAACAAATTTTTTTCAAGGAATTGTAAAAAGACTCTATTAATAATGTTCATAAATATTGGAATATAATTAATGAGTTTTAATGTAATTACATTGAACTCATAATTATATTACCATGTATGAAAAGTATTCTTGTTGATATCCTCCTTCTTCACCCTAACTTGGTAATATACTGACTAAATATCCACCTTGGAGAAGTATTATTCTCCATGTAGCTGATCAAACAAGTCTTCAATCCCTGGTAGATGATACTGTTTCTTTATCATGATCATGTTGAGATCACGATAATCAATGAAAGGCTTCTTTGAACATACTTCTTCCTAATAAACATGACTTGTGTACCCAATCATGAAACACTTGGACATACGAACCCTTTATCCATATTTTATTATAATTGTTAAATTATCTCCTAAAGTTCCCCAATATCCATTCTATATGGAATTTGAGAAAATGGTAACGATTCATGTATATGATCTATTGAAAATTCATCCTCTCAACTAGGTGAAAGACTAAGAAATTTCTCGGTAAACACATTAGTATAATCCCTCACAAAGGAAAAGTATTAAAGGATTATATTTTCCTTTGAATAAAACATTTGTGATATATATGATTGAATATAGGTAAATAATATCTATTCTTGAGATGTTGGTGATAAAAAAGATTCATCCTTATCCTTTAACATTTACAGAATAGAAGGAGGATTCATAATACGAAGATTGATTTCCTTTTCAAAATAATTTTATTTTGGATCTATATTGGGAAATCCAATCCATGCCCAGAATTACAAAAAAAACCACCAAGGGAGTATGAAAAGATTTTTTTGGGATGTTCATCCTAAAAAATTAGATTGAGGAGGAGTTATATTTTTGTGACACAATAATTTAACATTTTCAATTTTCATCAGCATCTCTACTTCCATGCTTTGTGGCGGTGTCTCAATAATTCTTCTAAACATTCATGATATGAAAGAATAAATAGAACCAAAATAAATAAGAATGTTCACTATTATTGAATGAATAAATAGTGTACCAGTCACCAATAATTTATCTAGATCCACCTTAGTGGGTGAGATAGAGAATGCTCTCCCTTTAAGCCTTGGAGGTTGTTGGTTGTCTCCAAAAACCCTTGGCTTAGTTCATTAGTTTGCAAGGTGACCATGTTCTTTGCTATTAATGAAATGAAAAATGTGTTGAGGGATTATTGGATAATTCTTCTCATCCAATGTATCAGTGGGTTTATCCTATCATAAATCACTTGCAAGGTGCCTTCATTCCCTCACCTAAATCATTTCCTCATTTCCCTTAGGAATTTTTCAAGGTGATTCATTCTGCACCATTGACATGTGGGATGTTGAAATTTCATGGAACTATTAGAATTCTCCATCAGACTGATAGAATTAAGCTCCACCATCCAGTTATTATCCCCATGAAACCCTTTATATTATATGATCTTCATTTTATATTTTAGGGAATATAATAAAATTTCCTCATAGAAATCAAAGTGACAGATAACCAGGGCTTTTCATAGGCATGGTTTTATTCCATCAAAGAAGTGGTAAACCATGAATTCGTGGGTAACAACAATGACTAAGCCATATAGTGAAAGTAATTGATGTTTTTCATGTACACACTGATAGATTCATTATATTTTTACTCAATGGAAATAAAATCCCTTTACATTTTAAGTTAGATAGTGTGACGAAAATATTTAGCAAACTACATTTTCCAGAATTTTTTCCACCCCATCTCTTTGATATTTTTCTCAAACATCATATTATTGATAAATTTCCACCACTGCTCAGATTATCCCTTCATATGATAAACATTAATTGAACATTCTTTTCTTAGGATCATTTAAGGATGCAGAGGATATTCTCTAATGAGTTGATATATTGTTCTGCGATAAATATAATAGACGATCCATTGAATTTTAGGGACATTATTTTATAACGGATTTAATTGAAACTTTTCATTTCATAGGGGGATTTGGGTGCTACTCATAATCTACGTTTCTTTTTATAAGTCGAGTTATCTAAGAGAGTATCATCACAAATTTTGTGATTCCCACACCCATTGGGTTGGGAATCTCATTGGGGACAGTCATCACATTTCCCATAACACTGATTTTTTACCTAATTCCACAAATTTATAATCATTGAATATAATAAATGGAAAATTAAGGATGGTTGTTTTTAAACTATTAAACACATAAATGGTAATTTAATGATAAGAAAGTAGTAATTTATAACATACATCTATTTCCTTAACTTATGAATTTTTACTCATCAGTCTATGTCATCCATGATCTATTTCATAACATATATAATTATCAACATATTTTCCTTAATAATGGGTTATAATGAGATTAAAATTTTACCAAAGAATATATCTAGGTCATTTTAAACCATGTGAGCAATAAGGCCCATTTTCATGTAACAGGTTACACCGAGTCATGACCAACACACCTTGTCAAAGTTGTTAGCCCTAGGTACATATGCTTCAGAACTATGTCCACATTTATTATACATACATTGATGTATTCTATTGATAAACAATGTACTATATTATTACCATAATTTATTGATTCTTTTTTATAATTAGTTTTATCCCAAAGGCTTTTTCTAGTGTTTTTTAATCCTAATCCCAAAATAATTAAAATTTTCATTTGATACCAACTATAATAACCCTACTATTTATTTAAAATTAATACATGATTTATTAAATTAAAATATATTTAATATAACCCGGATGATCAAGAAGATTAGTGTCTTTGCGAATTAGGTACATTACATAACAATTTAAAACTATAAAAAACAACATCTTTGTTGAAAACATACTTAATATGATCACTCATAAAACTGAATGAGATAACCTAGGCGTATATCTAAAAAAGGGGTGAGGTATAAATAATAGTATTGTAATAATAATCACATATTATAATAAATATGATAAAATAGGCATATAAATGGGGAATAAAAGGAAAATGAATAATAATCCATGATATATAATGATAATCATAACATGGGAAATGTGGAAATAACTTAAAACACTACATCATAAAAATAGGTCAAGGATAACCACCAATACATCGTGATGGAAAAAATATCATAAAGCAGTTAGGTTCACTACCTATCCATACATGATGTATCATGGGACTAAACATTTTCCAATTCATTGGTGTGCTATATAATTCTGAGCACACTAATCACTTTCATATCATTCTCATGCTTACGTGTACCTCATAGATCATACAACATGGGTTCATTCAGCATCATAAATTATTAAATGATTATGGAGTTTGTAATACATACTTGTAATTCCAATTCAAATAAGTATATGTTTATAAAATTGAATACCCATGATAGGAAATGGGTATGATATTCACTATACAATTTCTTCGGTATGGAAAATCATAGTGAAATTTGGACAGTATAACTGCATCAGATAAAATTCATAAAATAGGTTAATAAGTGAGAAAGGGGTATCTCATAATTTTTACCTCAATTGGATAGAAATTGGTGTATTTAATAACATATCCTATCATAATGAAAAGAAGTTAAAATGCATAAGGTAAAGAAAATACTTGAATACAAAGGAGAAAGGAAAAGATCCCTTACTTGAGTGTGTGACTCCAAATGCTAGGGTGGGGCTTCTTGAGAGCAAGGAGAAACTTTGGGATGTCTCTATCTTGGGTAGGTAAGAGAAAAGGTGTGGTGTAAATATTTTTTTTGTGGATAAATGAGAGTTTGGGTGTATTTATATAGAAAATGAATGGGAATTTCATTATTTTTTGTCAAAACTATGGTTTGGACTCTATATAATAAAATAACCATTACCACAAACCTTTCCAGGGGGGTTTCCCATGGTTTATGCCAAATCAAAGTGGTTTTAATTATTTTATAATCCCAAGGTCTTATTTTAATAAAATAATATGTTGCTTATGTAGATGTGTGTCATACTCATAAAGAAGTGATTTTGAAACCTTAAACTATACTATCAGTTTTTGAGGATTCATAATGGATTTATAAAATTAATTAAATCAACATAATATCACATTTTTTTAAAGTGAAAACATATATTTGGTTGTGGATACCATTTATAGTATTTATTATATCAAATTTGGTTCATTTTAATGTTATAATACATAACATATATTTATACAATATTTTAATTTTACCTAAAAATTATACTATCTAGGAAGTTTATAAGACATTAACCATTGGATAATTTTGACATTATGATTCCAAAAATATTATTTATTTTTCTTGAATAATTATATAAATATGTTTATATTCAAATTTATATTAAGAATTGACATATATTGAGAAATGGTGGGTGTTTAAAGATAACAGTTTTTGAACCCTTATATAAATTACATTTGACTAAATAAAAATTATTTAATAATATTTTATTACAATATTTTTTATTTCAAAAATATCTATTAATTCATCAAATTATATTCTATAATTGAATTTGATCATTTCCCATGAATGAAATTTCAATTTTAGTGTTTTAAAATAATAATCATTTATAAAGTAAAAGTAATAGGATAAAAATATATTCAATATTCTATATAAAATAATTTTCATACACATTTTTCTAGGATTTGGATAAATATCCCTTTAATACACTAGCAAACACCCAAAGGGTAAGGTGCACATCAATGAGACTTTAATGGGGTGGATCAGCGAACATTATTTTGGCCATGATCTTGATGAGATTCAACTTATCCTATAAAAAATTTCACTAATGATTAATTTATTGGATATCATATAGGAATTGGTCAAGGGAAATCACAAAGAAGCTATCTCCATTGAAATCTCCAAAAAAAAGGATTCATAGGGAATAATTATTCTGGTTGAGGGTATTACATTCTTTACCTATGTCAATTTTATTTTTAAAACCCTATATTTATTCTAATCATTGGATCACTATTCAACAAGTATATTAACAATAGAAAAGATGCTAATAATTATTTTGAAGATGATAAAATATGAAAAAAAACAAATAATATTATGTGTTTTCTCTAACTATATTACATAATAAGATATTTAATTAAATCAAAAGGGGGATTTTAGTTTTACTGTTCAAGTCATTACACATAAGAATTTGAAACAGGCACTTTGAGAGGTTCCTGTAATGATGGTGCTATCATAGTTCATTCAGAACTATCCTCAAGTGTCTCGTGTGATCTTTCTTAGATACCGAGTATACTAGGATATCATCGATGAAGACTGCCATGAATCAGTTTAAGAAAGGGTAAAATGTCCTATTCATGAGTACTATGAACACTATTGGGGAATTCATCACACAAATGGGAATCAATAAGAAGTCATAGTTATCTTAGAATCACTTAAATGTTGTCTTTGGTATATTCTCATATTGTACTCACAAATGGTGATAACATGATCTGAGATCAATCTTTGAGAACAATCGTACCCCTATCAAATGATCAAAGAGGTCATCAATACTTGGTAGTGGATATTTTTTCTTTAGGGTGACCTAGCAAAGAGGATGGTAGTCTAAAAGTCACTTCATGTTTCTATCCACTATATGGGAAAACAATAATGGGGCTGCTCAGGGTGAGGTAATGGGTTTAACAAATTCATTCATACAAAATTCCTATAACTTTACCATCATCGTACGAATCTTTGATTGAGGCATCCAATATAATGGCATCGATTTTGGGGTCATCACTGGGTGTAGATAAATGAAGAAGTCTATATTTTTATTGTAAGGTAAGCCCAAAACATCCTCAAGAATGACATCCTCATACTCCAACACCACTATAAGGAATTATAAACTCATAGAGTCCTTTGTTCCAAGGGCCATTCCAGAAAAATGAAGAGTAATTGGATGCACCCTTATATAAAAGAGTACATCCTTCAATGAATGGGTTTGATTTTCCCCCATAAAGGAAAAACAGGTCACATCACTACGGACAGACCATATTCATCGCCTGAAACGATATATCTAGTCATGAACCCTAGATACATGGTCCATACCTAAGATGATGTAATAATTCCTCATCACTACTATAAAGAGATCACCATAGAAACTCTCTCCTCAAAGAGTCAGGTGACATTGTTTGTAGAAGTGTATGATTACTAATTAGCCTCTCATAGAAGTCTCTAAAAGCAAGGGTTGATCCAAGGTAATATCTAAGTCTCAAAATATATAAGTGTAAATAAAGGAATGACTCATACATATGTAAATCAGTACTTTAGGTAATATATAAAACACATGGATCATACATAGTATCATACCTGGAGCATTTGGGTCATAATCCTCAACCGCCTGCAACTACCCTTTCCCTTTTTTCTCAAGTTCCTTAATCCTGGTGCACAATACCTAAGGGTGGTGGTAGAAACAAGTCAAAATGTATACCACCTCTGAATTCTCTCTTTAATCCATTTCCACATCTCCCCCCTATAGACTTTTCTGGTCTATTCATTACCCATTCCTTAGTATCCCATTCACTATCTCCCTGTTAGCTGTGTGGTGTGTTGTAAAATCTCATGCAAGATGTCCCATACCCTCAAAAATTAGTAACTCTTATCCTTGGGATCAATAGACGCATCCATTGAGCACAATTCCATAGAACCTCTATCATAAGATCTACACCTGAAATGCCTCTCATGTCTGGTCCCTTGAGACTGGCATTGGTTCTCTACCACTAAAGACTCTACTTCTATGTTCTAATAGATGAAAACAACTGTATACATCTGCTCTGATAGGAAAATATTGTCCACCAAGGAACGCTTTTACACCCAATCATAGATAGAAATTTATAAAGGTATATCGATGGCTATATTGTCTCTACATAGTCCTTTCTCGATGTCCTAATCTCAAAATAACTAATCATGATTGATATCCATTGGGTACGTAGAGAGGTTGGTGACCCTCAATTAATACTCATCCATTATCGTACATCCATGATGATGTTGTAGAACCTCCTGTCTATAAAAAACTCTTAGCATATATGGGGAGAACTCCTCTTTAAAAAGGACTCAAACTCTTACCATGATAGAGTCACCACATCATACAATTCAGTCACTAAAAAGAACCATCATCTTACAGAGACAAGGAGAAGTCTCACTACCAAGATCACACTACGTTGTACCAGTGTCCTGACTATATGGAAACTTGCATCACTACCTCAAAGAAGTCCTCAGATTCTTAGGGGAAGTGATCTTCTCAGAACCTGAGGGGTCACTATCTTTGAAACTCATAAATCACACTCATCTTTTACATGTTATCTTCTAGTATTTACATTACCATCTTATGCTCAATAGTTGATGGTATAACCAGAGAACCACCAGGAGGTAACACCTATTGAACATTACTCTATATCAATGCCTCATCACTGAGAAGATAATCCTTGCTATCATGATACTGAATCCTAGTGGGAATACATCCTTGAGGAATTTTGAAATAGGCATGATGTTCCATGACCAATGAGTATATATGGAGAAATAAATCAAGAATACATAAAGACCAAAAACCATTCCTATATGACACATGTACCAATTTTAACTTTGAAATCAATGTCTATGTGTACTAATTCAAAAGGAAGGAGATCATATTTCCAATGTTTGGATATTTTGTCCTCTACACCAACACTGGAGTCCCTGTCCTGAAAGTCAAACTCAAAACACATAAAACTATTTACCAAAACCAATCTCATAGAATATGGTCCTAAGGTAGAACCTATTACTCTGATACCACTATTTAAAAAATCCATCCAAATTGGTCCCATGTTATTTCTACCCAAATCCTACCTCTCATATTCCAAGTGAAGGTGACTAGAACTAAGTAGGTATATCACTCACATGGGAGACCTTATGAAACGTTACCTTCACACACACATATCCAAGTCCATAAAATGATAGATTGTGAAAGAAGTGATAAACCATGAATGCATGTATCTAAATCCTACCATAAGAAAATGGAAAATGTACTAGAAATAAAGAATGCCCCAATATAATCCCACCACAATGAGTTAGAAAATAAGTCCATCTTGAATGTATAGAAGGGCATTATTGTCAAGGTAACTACCAAAACGCACATCAGTTAGAACAAATCAGTATGTTATATATAATGTTGGTCCCTCTTGGACTCCAAAAAAATAAAAATCATCTGCATAAGACAAGACATGTGAGAAAAAACCTCATCTAAGGGTTAATATAAAAATACCCAATAAGAAACCCAAAAATAACTTAGCATATAACAACAAGAATAACAGTCAAAACTTCTTAGGTATATGTATACAACAAATATAACAAGAATATATATATATATATACTACCCAATGAAACACCATATAAATGTAAATTCACAACTTTATTTCTAGTCTAGGAATCCCTCTTGAAGGTTCTACAAACCACTCATCTTGGAGATCATGCTCCATGAGTTAGATAACACCGATGGAATCAACATGAGATGTACTTCTCATCGGGTCTCTTCTTAAGCGACATATATTAGAAGTATGAAGATAATGATACACATATGAGGATCACACCAAAGGCCATTAGTTATACAAAAAACTCTATCTATAATAACCCTCTTAGTATATGATCAACAACCTCATAGTGCTGGTCACAATGATACCAATAAATCCAGCTAGTTATTGATGATGATGGTTGTCACTTTCGGCCTCATGGAAGGATTCTATCAATGATATCATTGAATTCCCCTTGAATATATCACCATACTATGTGTAGGATGAAATTACAAACTAACCTTTAGGGATCATACCAAGAGAATTCTCCCAAATGGAACTTTTCCATCTAAAATAGGTAAAGGTATCTACGGAATGCTTTATGGTGTTCATGATGTTTACTGGTAGTAGAAAACATTCACATTCGTCATAATGTCCTACCAGTGTATTATGACTCGTTACCATGTCCATTTCATTGTCACGTACATGGAATGTCTGATCCCATGTACTCCTGGCCATGTTTGGTTGGTTGTGTTCATTTCTAGCTAGTCGTTTCTTTGTATGGCTAGTCATGCTCATTCCGATGTACCTCCCCAGGTATATGTCCATGCTCCTGGAAGGGTTCACATGTCATGTGATAGGGTTCATCTATCATGTGATACTTAAATCACTATGAAAACCTAGCACCACAACTAGGGACCCATACACAAAATGTGTTCATGTGTTACACTCCATGTAGTGGAGATTTTGTAAAAAACCTTAGATCTATTTCATATGTAATCTCCCACTCATTTGGCTTCCAATACAGCATTAAATATCATTGGGAAAAACATATCTACTATAACATATCATTTTTATCATAATTATTCATAATATAGCCTCCAATATTTATAGAAGAACATTCATCATTTGTCACCATAACAGTGGCTTGACCTGCTCGAACATGGGTTCTCAGACCCATCCTCAATTTATCATTTCTACTGTTATAGCTCTATCCCATCATCAATCTTAACCATGATCTATTATATCAATTTTTTTTCCAAGAAATAGTTTTAAAATGATTGATTATCTAGTATTTTTTCAAACCATATGTCAAATTAATTTTGCCGATGAGCACACAAGAACAGTGGGAGAAATACAAGAAAAACCAAAGTGGAATAAAAATCATATGTTTTTGGTTGGATTCGGTCCATTATTGTTATAACAAAAAATTATGAATGATAAAAAATATAACGTTCTCCCAATAACCCCCATATATAATCCCTTACATGCAATATGACCTACCCATGAATCAAGCTATTAGTTGATATATTAATGTTCATCATAGAAATAATAAATGGGGAAATAATCCAAATAAAACATCATCCTTCCATGATTAAGATCAATTATTGGAAAAGAATGAATCTCTTTTAATGTTGTTAGAAGTTCCTCATGCTCCATCACACACCCATCAATGATATGGGATCTGATCATCATAATTCAATGGAAGCTCCTACAATGCTCTCAAATGACTCCTATCAATTGGTAGGGTTATGTTTAAACCTTGAAAATATTCCATAACAATGTTTTATATAGAAAACTAAATAAGGTAATTACGTCATCTATAAAAATAAACTATTTAATGAACTTATTGTTTTAATTGTCCCATTACAAAACTCAACCCAAACATCTATTATGCTCGAAGGTTATATTAAACCTAAGTTAAAACCCATGGTCTGAACACAATGGTGGCCTTACATTTATGATCTGAGCCCCCCCTTTAGATGTTATTATGTCGAAATAGCTTCTCATATACAAAAATTTCCCAAAAAAATAATCCATTTAATATTCCAAAATAATATGTGAAAAAATCAGAGTTGTTACAGTACATCCCTATCTTCTTCAGCTTTGCCTTAAATTCATAGGTAATACATGACACCTAGAAGGGAAAAACCCAATCTATTATGAAGCTCCCCCAAATTATGTTCCCTAGTTGGGAAACCACTCAAACCTATATTTTTTTGTAATATTTACTCATTATCGAGTTGTACATGATGATGTATGAATCATGTTTATGACGGTCCTTTCCAAATTTTATGGGCATAAATTGAAGAATATACCAATCTGAGAGTGTCTCCTCAATAATGAAATAAATTATATGGGAGATGTTTTCTTGAAAGTTATTATGGGTCTCCATTATTTTAGAGAGTAAAAAAATTGATGAATCTGGTTTGAGGATAAGAGTATCATTTGTGATAAAAATGTCATAAGTACGTTGGTTTTCTGATAGAGGATATTCTATAAGATTTATCCTTATCAGATCTATGAAGATTTTTTTTGGAAGACTCAAAAATATTTTGATAGTTTTCATTGAATCTAGTAAAAATGTCATTCTAATAAGAAACCACTATTGAGATCTCCTCTATTGAAGGTATATTAGAATAGGAAGATGTTTTTATGAAAAAAAGAATCATATATCAGAGGAGAGAAAAATCCTATAAAAAAAAGAGCATAAATCTGGTAGAAGAATATGATTCACATAAAACATGAAGGGATTCATGATCACATTACCTAATATGGGTCTAATTAATAACATGAGAAATGAAGAACTCAATCATCACCTGAACCATGATGTATCTTATGATCGCATGATATTTCATAATACTCTGAATCGCATGACCCTGGGATAGTCCCACAAACCACATGCCGATTAAGTGACTGAGCCAGTGGATCACGTGAAGCCTAAAAGAAATCCATTTGGATGATGACATGGGTTAAGGATTAATAAATTTCATAATGGGTAGTTATTTATTTTTTGTACAAGTACTAGGAAAAATCAATCAGGTGTCTTGGACATGCGATCGTATCTCATGAAACTGTTCTTAAGAAATAGTCCCTTGAAATAGTCTGGCAATTAATTTTTCTGAAAGTGATATTGTGATTGTGTCTTGATAATGAGTCAAATGATGAAAGAATCCATGAGATATATATAATTAAAATTCACCATTTTATTGAGCCACCCCTTTCTACCTTATTTATAGGACATTCCATAAAATACGAAAGGTTACCAGGATAACCAAACGTCGCATGAGGCACTGATAAGTGGAATCCCCAGGGAATCACGTAAGGATTTAATTTCATAACAACCTATTCTTTATATCTATGGACCTAACTCATTAGAGGGACGGGGGTCACTAGTTTATTCCCACAAAATGATCAAAGTAAAATATATAAATGAATAATTACCATAATCATGAATATTATTTTCACTATTAAATAGTGGAACGAGTAATAAGAAGTTTAGGAGGCTGAATAATGTGGATCATATAACCACCAAAAAATCTTGAAATCACATGACCTTGGAAGGATATGAAGTTGGATCATGAAATACTCATGATCTACTTATGATAATGAAAATATGCTCTTAAAATATATCATGTTCTTATGAGGGCTTCTATATAGATAGTAATAGTCACGCATGAACTACCAGATGATGTCCTCTGATCATTTGAATCTTCAATCAATAAATTATTAATATTCATGAAATCACCTTTATAAAACAATGTTGGGACATAATTGTTGCTTCATGTGATGTAAAAAAATGTTTAACTTTTTGCGACGTTCTTATGTGATTTGAAAGACCCTACAAATACCCTTGGAAATAAATCTGACATGCTGCTTCAGATCATGATGGAATGTAACCTTCATAAAGAGAAGGAACTAAAACATTCCAATTGAATCAGGTGATTTGATATAGTCTATACCAACAAGTGTAGTTATTTATTGTGACAAGTCTAGAATACCATATCAAGATCTAGAAATGATCATGCGATGCACAATAGGCAAGTAGAGAGGTTGTCCATGAAAACCCTCTTACACTATCTGTATATCTCTTATTGATTGATAAATTCTCAAATGGGAAACCAATAAAAAAAGGTTGGGATAATTTTAAAATACTAAGGAAAATAAAATAAGAAAATTTTAAAGCCTCTCATGGAGAGAAGATACACTGAACATCATGTAAAAGGGGTTATAAACAATGGGTGATCACTGTTGATCACAAGAATTTCCATTGAAATGAAAACATTGTCTCATAAATAACCCTTGAAAAGATAACATGATCTTATGAGAGTCCCTTTAAAGGTCACCTTGATCCCATTAAAGGCATGTGAAAATCCATCTATTTTCCTGAAGGACAATAGATAAGACTTCTTTGGCCATGTGAGAGCCTTTCCAGGGTAATATTGATCTTCTGAAGGATATAATACATGTCATATTAATGGTTTAATGACTATTTTACATGTTAATATGGTCATAAAAAATTCTTTTGATTGGTTAGTGACTAATAAACATGACAATGTAAGTGTGTTTTCTTGAAATCCGTTCATAATACAAGGACTTGAACGAACCATAATAGGATCATTTGAAGCACGTGATGCAAACATAACTCCACCAAATCTAGGTCATGTTTAAAAAATATGCACCGTTCATGTTGTTATATAATTGATGTGGAGAGGCCTATATATCCCTTCACCCCAAGCACAAAAAACAAACAATGGAAAAGCTACATAAGAGAACATGATTGGACTTATAGTAGTAGAAATACATGTATCTCAAGGGTCTTCCACCAAGTAAAATCCTAGGAATGACTTAAAGGATCATGTGGAATGAATATTCTATTAAGATGACCATCCAATAGATCATGATACGGAATTTTAGTGGGCTAGCTAGCTAGATCACACAAAGCATTATTTTCTTGTCTACTATTTTATAAAAAACTAGAATAAGCTAATTCTTGAAAAAACATAAGGTAAATTTGGAATAAAGACTAAAAAGTCCAAAAATTACATAGGAATCATGAGAATATGAATACACTAATCTTTATACACATTTCATAACCAACCAAATCATGGAAAAAATCCAGAAAATATTTCCCTTGTCTTGAAGAAGCCTTTGCAAATTCCATCATGACCAAGTGATATCCTGTGGAAATGTCAAGACAAGTCATACAATGTATTTGGAATTTTCAATCCAAGACATGTGAAGTCCTCCATGAATGTAAAAGAGGTCTTGATATGTCTTACAGACATGTCATCCAAGTCTTTTGAATTTCTTCGAACATGTTTACCAGGTAATGGAGGACATAAAGACATGCCATTAATCTCATGTGATTCCCTTCAGACATACCATCCAGGTCATGTGGCATCCTGCAAAAATGTCTTCCATATCTTATGATTTCCTTACGACTAGTCAAATGGATCATAAAATTGCATTTGGACATTTCCTCAAGACAACTAAGACATGTATATACATTCTCAGATAGGTCATACATGCACCCTGAACATGTCTTGCAGATGATTAAGAAATGTTAGATAGACTTTCTAAGATAGATTTTTCCAGTTGATGTATTCACTCATAAACATAGATTAACTATGAGAACCTTGATTTATGTCCAAAAAGGACATATATGACACCATAATAGGGTCTTAGGTCCAATAGAAATCCACCTTGATGTAATTCCCTACATGTCTTCGACACTCAAACCCATGGGACCCAAACCTTTAGATGGTTCATCTTTTTTCCTCATCCATCATCATATTAAGAAGTCAAACTGAACTAAGAGGTCATTGATTCCTACAATATTTGGGATATATTGGAATCCTTTCTAATGCCCAACTTGCATACTCAAAACCTTATAAGGGTTTTCCTAGTGCCTAATTTCAAATCCATATGCAATGAGATAGATCAATTTCTACCCCTTGTTTCTCATATCATGTATGGATGATGTGAGATTAGGAATTTTCAATGATCATATAATTTTTATAATTAATCTCCATATCCAAGGAAACATAATTTTGTAATCCATGTTCCATGGCATGATGTGACTACCCCAAATAATTTCATCAACCACTATGAAAGTCCAAAAGGAAAAATTGAACTATTTTGAATTTGATTCCTTCCATAAGCATGATAAATAGGACACCTTCCTAACAATACAGATCTATAACTGGTGCCTGAATTCCCACATATAAATCCTTTATGTGTGTTTTTATACTGAATGGATTAAACAAAATATGTATGTTTTTATTCCTATTATAAACATGAAATACTAGACTCCACCTAATGTTTCAATCTTATCCTCAAAATCTAAATCACCTCTCTAGATGGAAGTACACTACATAGTTTTTGGTTATATAGATAAAAAAATATAAAAATCTACCAATTAAAAAGAAATATATGGAAATTGATGAAGAAACATGGATACATACATATGATCTCATTAATAGAATCACATGTATGCATATAAGGATTAAACACTTCATAATTGTATTAGGGTAACTAGTCTCGTATCAGGATTATGAAGATATTCTCAAACATATCAAAAATTTATTAGATTCTTAGTGTAGGATTAATTCGCCCCAAAAGGGTGTGATGAGCCCTAACTCCCATCTTCTCAACCAATGTGAGTTCCTAAGTGTTGTTGGTTTTGAGAACCAAAATGACCACCTTTTTTTGGAAATAAGGTAGTTACCTTATTATGTTTGTGGGAGGTATTGGTAGAATATATTAATTGAACATGTTGAACTAGGATTCGTTTATTATAAAACCACACCTAAACCACCATAATAAAAACTCAAAAAAGGAAACAAAAACATTTAAACTAACATGAAATAATTTCACTATATTATCCCCTACACCAGTTAAAAATGGATAGATAACGCAATCCCCTGTCTAACCATTATTTTCCTAAAATCCACCATTTCAAATCAAAACAAAAATGGTGATCCCAATGTGAAATAATTTAACTATTTTATCACCACCTTTTGGGTAAAAAGGATAGACTAATCAATCAATTATTAGAACATTTTGTTCAAACTATACATCATTTATGATAAATAAATAGTAGTGTAAAAGTTATAAACATACATCAAAATTTAATTTCTTCATGTTTGTCTATAATTATTGATTTAAGAGTAATAACTAAACATCAAAATATTTTTCATTTTTTAACTACATTAATCATGGAATATTATTATCAGAAATAAAATCAAATAATTTTTTGTACTAGTTAAAGTGAAATAAAAATGAATGTGTTTAAAAACAGTTATTATAAAGAGACAAATTGATATCAATTGTTGTATTCCATGATTGAATAATATCTTAACTATATAATGATTAATTTAAATAATTTATATTTTTTATCCTTAACATTTAATTCATTTTATATGATGTAAAAAATAGGTAAGAGAATAAGGTGAGTCACCCTCATATCCCTAATAGAAACAATGTTGATGTATTTTTCTTAACCGAAAAACCCATTTTATTGTAGCTCTAAAAATATTCACTTTAAAAATGAAAATACGTGTGACTCATTCATTTCTCACCTTTATAAATATTTGAAAAAAAATATTCACTTTAAAAACGAAAATATGTTTCACACTTTTCACTTATCTCAACCTTCTTTGTAGTTTCCAATTGTGCTAAAAAAATTGTTTTATTTTATTTATGTGTATAGAAAACTATATTTTTATAAATTCAATCTTTATTTGTATCATTATTTTAATCACTATATGTCACTATTACATTATAATTACTTTTCTATAGCCCCTCTTGTCTATGAATACATGTTTTAGCTTAATTGATATTTGTATAACCTAATTTTATCTTCTACACAGATCATTATAAGTTTAGTTTAATGATTTTGTAAATCCTCTCAAAATCCTCATTTGAGAAATATTACACTAAATAAATCCTAATATTTTTTCCTATATTAATTATTTCGCGGATTTCGTATGGTTTATTTAATTATTAATGTTATACATAACTTTTAATAGTCTATAATGTGTAATTTTCTACTATAATAGAAATATATTCTCCTAGGAATGATTTTTTTTCAATTTTCTTATCCAATTTTTTTGGAATGGATTTCTTACCTTTTTTTACTCTACAACGATAACTTGTATTATTTTATCACCTAGTTATTTTTTAGTCTTCTCTTCTCTTTAATATAATAGTTTATTGGGTAGGAACATAAAAACAATAATCATAGCTATAAATTAATTTGTGGAAACAATCATAGAATTTTTCCAAACATAGATATATATTTTGAGTATAAATATTTATGTTTTTATATAAATTCAATGTTTTTAATGTAGGTTTATTATTTAAATGAACTATACTCTCTTTATATTCAATAATTCTATTTTTTCATATGCTAAAATATTAATCTAGGAATCACTCTAATTATGTCGAAGCCTCTAATAACACAAAAATGTATCACAAATATTTTTCTTTTACTTTTATAAAAAAATTTAATTATTGAAATGTTTGGGAAAGCACTAATAATATTTTGTAACACCACAAGAAGTTAAAACATATGCCTTTTCTAATAAATTTATTTAATTCCATATCTAGTGATATATGTAACACTGAGTATAAATGAAACACACTACACTATTAAAATATTTTTATTCAAAAATGAACATTATAAACTATCCATTATATTTGAGGTTATAAAAATTAGTAACTAAATTATGAAAATATAATTTTGACACAAGTTCATGGGTATCTTTTGATAATTAATAAAAATATAAATCATATCAAGGAAAAATTTATATTTTCTGAAAAATTGTTCATTACGTCTTCCACAGTAATGTTAAAATTAATTTTTGATAACTTAATAAATTTATTTGATAAAATGAAATTAATTTTTGAAATTATAATATGAAAATTATCATAGGGGTAATTTTATTTATTTTTATGAATTATTTTATTTTTTGACGAATATTGAAAAATGTTAATTTTTACTAAAAATTTCCTTTTGTTTAAACCATTTAAATGTTCAATTTTTTTTGAAATTTTTTTAAAATTAAAATTAGTTAAATTATTTTATTATTAATAAAATTTTGGTCTTATAATCAAATATATATTAAGTCTTTTTATAAAAACTTTTTATTCTTTTGGAAGCATTTTCATTAGAAGACAATTCTTTCATAACATATTTGTGTATAATATTAATTTAAATTATTACAATTTTATGAGTTGTATTCAGTAAAATGGGTTCATTTTTATGAATAATAATTAGTAATAATATATAATAATTTCAGATTTATTTTTTACAATAATGAATAGAGATAATAGTAAAATTAATTACCATGGATATGGAGAAACTAGGTTAACCTGAGGGTTAAAATATAACGATAAGGGTTAAAAATGACCAAAATATTGAACAATTATAGTTGAATGGAATTATTTGGAATATATTATCCAAATTATGATAATTGGTAATGTTTTATCCTTTTGTATTGTGGAAAATGTGTGTGTAATTCATTCTTTTCAAAACATCCATGTGTTTCCTCTCCCTCGCTTATAAAAGTCCACCACCTCTCCTCCCCTCTTCAAACATTGAAAGTAATTTTTATCAAAAATTGAAAGACAAATAAAATTAATTAATTATATAAAAAAATATTATCAGAATTTTTTTTATTTCAAATCCAACCTAGGAAGGATTGATGAAAACCTAAAGTTGTCATTTGAAGCTGGGGTATCATTCTTAAGTGAGATTTTTTTTATTTCTTCTTCAATATCTTTACAATATTATTCAAAAATGATAATATAATGAATCTAGTATATATAATATACTTAATGTTTATTATTTTAGTGGAATAACTTATATTTTTCACCTCTTACAAAAAATTTTAAATGAAATCGTTGATTTTTCTATGATAGACAACCGCCTAGCGAACTGATTTAACCTGTTTTCTCTCCACACATAGTACAAAAAGATATAATTATGGATTTAATGTATATATACAATATTTATTATATATTTATCATTATTTAATTATACCATCACATATATCTTCTTACTTTGAATTCCATATAAAATAAGATAATGTTGCTTGTGTGTACAGTCGACTACAGCCTCATGAAGAGCTGTGAATTTTATTCACATAAAATTAACAGAGATGTTAATAAAGATACAATTAATGAATATATGTGATGTATATGAAATTAGTTTTACTATGGGATAATTATATATCAAATAATTCATTAACCTATCACCCATTAATAAATGATATCGAAGTTTGTGCATACATATGACTTACTATCTCCACGATGCGATGTGATTCATTTTCTATTTAAAGTTTTCACTAATGGTACTAAATAAGTATGTAATGAAATAAAATAATATTTATAACATTAATATAATTCTAGATATTATCTGTCTATATCCTATGTTCATGATCTGGATATTTCACAACAAAACATGCATGGTAAAATAATGAAATTAACACCCGAAACAATAGAGCTAATGAATATTTGTTAATGAATGAGTGGAAAGATGTAATTATAGGATCATGTATTATATTATAAATATTAATATGGATTTATTAAAATTTAGGGACTTGAATAAAACCACTCTAAGGTAGATTAATGAGAACTCAACTAAAATTAAGTGTGAGGTAAAGGATTTTGTCTGAATTTCCATTTCATTAAGAAATTTTTTTTAATATGAACCCTTTGACATTCATGTGTGGTATATACTACTCCTTTGACGTATTTAAAATAAATACATATTTATTAATTATGGTAAATGTTTCAATACATTTTTATTATGTCAAGGGGTTAGAATTCCAATGTAACCAAATAGGTCATAATCTATTTTACGATCTAACTTTCTTTTAGGATTTCCATTAATCTTGTTGATGGAATATTATAATTTATCCTTCATAAGATCAAATAATTTTCATATAATCTTGATATTTAATGATTTTTATTTTTTTCTTTCAACAGTTATTCTATTTGGTACTTGGATCGGTAAAATAAGTTTTTAAAATAAAAACCGATTTTATTTCCCCTTAAATAATATACAATTTTCATACATATCCATGATTTTAAAAATTGTGTTACAAAAGAAAATTTATTTACTAAAAATATTAATTAAGGAAAGTTTACATTATCCTTGACTTTTAATTTTTTTTAAATGAATATTTATAATATTTTTCAAAATGGTTGTTTTTGGAAAAAAGTAAAATGGAATGTTTTTAACGTATATAGAGATAACCAACTTCCCTATAATCATAACCATTTTAATAAAAGTATCTTATTTTATAGACTTTAAATGGTTTTACAAAGAAAAATATTATATGAAAAACTATTTTAATATACTTCTTCCATTCGCTTTATTATTCCAAGGGATATGATTATTTACTAAACCGTAGGCTATATTTATATGTGGTGTTTACTTTGAAAGTTATTTGATCAACTAGGGAAATATTGATAAATGTAAATTTTTTAATGAATATGGATATTTAAGGATAAGAAATATTATTGTTTAATTAAATTAATTATTTGATATTTGAAAAATGATTTTGACATATAGAGTTGTGGGGGGGCCAGAATTATATATCCCCTCGATGCATTAACAAGTATCATAAGAAAAATCATTTAAACAAATTAAATGAGCATTTTACCCATAGTTATAAATTTTCATGTGAAATATAATCATAGTAGTGGTATCATGATGATTGAGGTCATGATATACAATTATTAATCACTTCTTTTATTTATAATTTAGATATATTTTTTTTCAATGAGATTTTGGCATTAATAATTTTCTGTATGAATTTAATTTTTAGAATATTTGTTAAATAGAATGTGTTTTGATTTATATACCATACCATATTAATTATGAATGATTCATTAATGATATATTCCACTGTAATTAATCCTTATTGATAATTTGAGCTTACCCTTATTTTTTCCTTTTACCAAGTTATGAAGGAGAATTTTTTGAATGAGGTTCAAGGATGATGAATATTTTCATTTATTATGTTTTATATTTTATACCTAATATAAAATGGGTATCATGTATGTATGTAGACATTCCTGAAAAATAATTTGATCATTAATTTGAGATACTACCTGTAACACCCCAGGTAAATAAAGAATTTGACATTTTCATATTTATCCATATTTTTGAATAAAATATTAATATGACTTTAAATGGGACGCTATGCTCGATGGCGTACCCAACACGCAACAATGAGTTTCTTGGGAATCTTACATTGCACTCTAATAACAAAAAATATTATTTTAAATGGTAGTTAACATGTAGCCGTTGTATAGGTAGGAATTGATAGAAATAACTAAAATATGATTATATATGTTTTTAAATGTTTTTACATTTATCCAATAAAAGATAAAGGCTTAAAATATGGAAAGAATTCAATTTTAGGCGTATATGCACTAGTTTTCACTAAAGGTTCACTTATCACCTTTTGATGGCGAACCGTCATTAAATATAGTTTTTTTCCACTCTTATACATTCTATTGGACCAAATAAAACTCTTCTTAATAATTGGGACATCAAAATTTACTTTGTGTAAATTTTTGGTATCTTTCCGATAAAGTTCATTTTTTAATGAATAGTGTAAAATGTTGTATTTTAATTCAAAATCTATTTTTAATCTAATTTATTTATATGATTAGAATATATTTTTAATTGGTTTTAAAGTGAAATTAGAATATATTTTTACCATTAAATCCAATAGTGTTCATTGGAATTAATTTCACTTTGAAATCAGACTTAAACTAGTGTCAATCTTTTGATACGTATTGTTTCATAAAAACACGCTATTTGCTCTGACAACGGGAATTAATTATTAAATTAATTAATGTGACTTATATGTTTTGAATTTTGTAAAATAGACATCATTTTTGAATTCGGAATATCAAATATAGCTTAGGGTGAATTTTTGGGATTTTTCTGAAAAACTTCAATTTTTGATGAATAGTGAAACCACTAAGTGGTACTTATAAAAAACAGATTTTTCCATTTAAATGAAAATTTTCCATCTTTGTGTTTTGAATTTCAAAAATCCGACATACATGGTTGTCATTAATAAGTAAAATGTGGTTCAATGGGATAAAAATAATTTTTTGGTGAATTGTAACTTATTAAGTTTTTAATCACGATTAGAGGTAATTAGTGTAGTTTATGGTAAGAATAATGTTTTAATAAAATGAAATGACCTAGACACATGTCCTAACCTCATTGGATGTGTCATGGCCGACCAAGACAATCCATGGGTCAACTTGGGGACCCCATGGAGCCACTTTGGTTGGGAAATGACATAAATATCTTTTTATTTAATGTTAAAGTAAAAATGACACAAACATGAGATTTTTTACTAAAACAATTTTTACATGGGGTTATACAAGTCATATTTTTGACTATAAATAGTCATTGGAAATCTAAGAAGATTTAATACATCATAGTATTTTTTTTATAATTTTTAGACATTAAATAAAGTAAAGAATGTATGACATCATGATGATGCAGCGATGACCTCATCATTTAACGTTTTAAATAAAATGGAAAGATAATGTAATATCTAAGACCTACAAATGTCCAAAACCTATTGGATGAGTGGATTTCTAACCCGTATCACCTTTTCCTTTAAATACATCAATGTGGGACCTTTAAAATCTGAAACGCTTTTGAAAATAAAGTAACATTTTGTAACTTTACAATAGTGCCCCTCCACTCCTATTATAAAAGGCCCCCACCTCTACCTCCTTACCCACACTCCCAAAGCCTTTGGATCGGCCAACCCCTGCCCATTTTGTCTCTCCACTTCCCTCTCTTACTTCTTGAAGCCTCACTTTGGGCAGAAGTCTTCCCAAGGAATCCTTTGAGCTCAAACCAAAGGGAGTTACCCGATTTTAAGGTAATGTCTTCACTTGTGTCCTTTTGTTTTATTTTGCTTCTCCAACACCCTAAACTCTTTTTATTCATTTATTTTGTAACAAATACAGTATATTCAATATACTAGGATGTTGTTATAAGAAGGATTAGAGCTACAATTACACACACCTACATATAATGGTTAAAGAACATACTGTTTCCGTGGATGGCGAATTTCTGCCTCCCGAAACGATGATTGTTCAACATTCTTCTAACACCTTCAAAGGTGGCCATTAATATTACAATATATTTATATATGATATATAATATGTTTATTGTTTACTTAAGCTTCTGTATTTTTCATTTATGGCATACCTTTATGGTTTCCATTATGGGTAAACGCGATATCTTCATTTAAGGAAGTGGGGACTACCGCCCCTCAAAGTGATTTGATTCGTTAATACCATATGTGGTATGTATAAAGGATATATTTAATGATATTATATATGATACCATACTGGAATTAAAATACTATTATGTATCATTATGTTTTAATTCCATTAAATATGAACTAGAAATGGAAGTAGCGTTCATGCGTACGTACGGCTTACCATCTCCACGAACGGTACATTTCATTTCTTATCTCAAAATGTTATGTAATATTATAAGTACATATATATAATGGATATATATGTAATATATTACATCTAAATTATGGATATCATTCTGGAATTATAACATATATATATCTCTCTCATTTTGTTTTAATTCCATTAATATGACAAAAAAAATGAAAGTAGCGTTCATGAGTACGTACGGCCTACCGTCTCCATGAACGGTGATTTTCGTTTGTTTATCTCCAAATGATATGGAATAGTATAAAATGAATATTTACTGGATATATATGATATTTTAATCATTAATACTATTCTGGAAATTATTTACTTATAACTACATGGGCAATATTTTTTCAAACAAGTTCATTTTTTGACTCATGTACCAAACATCGGTTAAAACGTCTGATATGAACTAACATTATTAAACAATTATTATAACATTATAATATGTGATATGAACTTAATAATAATCTCTAAATGAGGTACTTAGGCAATTATTAATTGACCAAAGTTTATTATTCACTAATATAAAGAAACAAACAAGACAAGTTGGACTTGAGGTAAGGGATCCTACACCTCTTTTTCTTTTTAAGTACACTCTTTTATGTCATTCATTTTAAGGTCATATTTATTATGATTGGGATGTCCTTTTATATTAATCCTACTGTACTTATTATTTTCATATGATGAGAGACCCTATTTCCTCTCATCAAACCATTTTGGAAGTTTTGAGTGGCGCCATTAGGCTGCCGAATTTTCGTAATAGATCTAACCTCTCTATTTCTTTTTAAGTCCTCTCCTTTATGTCACTTCCTTTAATCTCCTCTTTTTTATGTTGGGGGATGTTCTTTTATATTCCTATTTCTGTAAACTTTATGTTAATACGATGAGAGACCCTATTTGATCTCATCAATCCATCTTTGGAAGTTTTACGTGGCGTCGTTAGGCTGCCGAGTTTTCGTAAGGGATTTTTCATCTTACTTTATTCTCGTGAGATTTATGCTAAATTTGCCACAATTTCCTTTGAGTGGTGTATGTACTGCCCATTATTTTACTCATTGTGTAATATAATTTCTTTTATGAGTATTTACATCAATGTTGTATTGTCCTTCTTTCACGAGGTGTATGTTTCGAAAGATACCCATATCGGTAAGGGAACCTTTCACCCTCCTCTTTTTAAAAGACTTATTTTGTTGGGTCTTTTAATTTACATATTGTTATGTTGGGATATGTCCTCATATATCTTTATTGATGTAAATTTTATGTCCAAGTGATGAGATACCCTTTTTTATCTCTCATCAACTCATTTTGATGTGACGTCGTTAGGCTGTCAAGGGAACTTCTTAACCCAATTTCGATTTCTTTGGGTTCAACATGTAGTTATTGAATATGTCATCCTTTGAATATGTGTGAATGTAATTTGATTATTTTACACTTAATATCCACTTGTATTTTGTGTATTTTTTTGTCACACATAATTATGTAATTGATTTATCCTTAAACCAAGGATATCGTCTTTGTAAGGGACTTCGTCTTAATCTCCATTCATTGAGGCATATTTTGTTTTATACACAACCTTCTTTTATACGGTGTATAAACCCTTTTGACTTTTACGTTTATCCAAAAGGAATCTTTTTTTATGAAGCGTTTTACTAAATGAAAAAAAGGAAATGTTTTTGTCGTACATATGTGGCGACAACGACTTCTCTGACGCCATGACCATTATTTGAGTTTTAGCTTCCTCTACAAGCCATACCTTCATTTTAAAAGAAAAATAAATAACATGTTTTACTTTTCTTTTATTTTGGTATTGAAAATGGTTTTCATAATGTTTTTATTATATCAATGTGTTGTATTGATATCTTGTGATTGAAATGTGGAAATGTTATGTTTCCTTTATGCATGTTTTATGTGATACGATTATGTTATGGTTCTTGGGAATTATTATGAAGACGGGTGGTTCCGTGATAAACTAAGGGCGGGTGAGCCCGATATGGCTCTCCAATGCATTGGATAATGCGAAGGAGTGAAACGTTAAGGTTTCTCCAAAAAGATTTAGGGAATATACTGTGGTGGGTTCCAAACGTAACCAAGAGGGTTACTCCCTACGTAAGAATGTTATGAATGCCTCAAGTTACCTTTTATGTCTTTTGATTTCTATGATTTATTCATGATTTTATGAGTTATGTTAAAGTGCTTATGTTTTATGGGTAAAGTATGATTTCATTCTTATGTATACATGTACTCATGTTTCCTTTCCATATTTATATATCCCTTACTATGCTTTTTATGCTCATCCCATGTTTTTGAAATGATTTTCACAGGTCAATGGATGGGTACATGATGTTATGATGTTGTCAAGGATGTGTCAAGAAAGAATCCATGTTTTATTTTAAATATGTTTCCGTTGATGGGAAGAATGAATACTGTCTTTTATGTAACCCCTTTGTTTAAATGTGGAATGTAATGTAAGTTTCATGATCTAATTCTCTAAAACTCTAAACCTGAAAAGATCCTCAATGTGTAATCTTGTAATAACTCAAGATTAAGTAAGGTTTAAGGTAGGGGACTTATAGTTGGTATCAAAGGTCGGTTTAGATAACTTTATAGGTTAGGGTATTCTTTAAGCATAAGTGACATTACCACAATGGTTAAGATTTCAGAAAGAGTCCTAGTTTTAGATAAAGTGAATGAGTAAGTATATCTTAGTGTTTATCTTCTTCATTAGTACATGATGGTTTTGTTGATATACTCACACTGACCTTTTTGGTTTAAGTAAATGGATGGATCTAGCAGGCACCAAAGTAATAGTGGATGTGAAGGAAATTGTGACAGTTTTTTGAGCAAGCAACTGAATGATATGGGAGCTGCAATGATAACTCTTGTGATTATCCTCAACCAACTATCTGGAGTCATGATTGACCACCTAAACCTTGGTGATTTCTCTAAGGCATCATATATGCGAGAAACAAATCCCTACGGAAGTACAGGTAATAATCAGAAAGGTAAGTGTGTTCAAAAACCTATGTGTCAAAGATGTGGAAAGAAACACCTACGAAAATGTTTCAAAGGGACCGAAATATGATATAGATGTGGAAATTAAGGTCATAAATAAAGAACCTTCCATGGAAAAAGGAAGCATCCATTTGACTCGAGGAAAGGGAAAGAATTTCCTTTTGAGGGATCAATTGAATGTTTTAAATGTGGTGTGCATGGTCATTATGAAAACACATGTCCTATGAAGAAGTTTCGTGAATGGGATCACCAAGAGCGTACAAATGTTCGTTTACCAATACCTAATGCCATTCCAATTGAGGATGAAGAAACTGACAATGACCAATCAAAGGTATGTATTATTTCATGACTATTGTTTTCTTATTTTTGGAATCTTAGGATATGATTCATGATTTTGTTTGTAGGAAAGAGGTATTTCAGAATAAGTTGGAAAGGAATGGTTAATGGATCATGAAGAATGTTGAATGAGTAAGATGTCAACATATAAGGGCTTCAAGAGTTATGGTGAAATTCTTAAGAGTATTAAGTCTCTTTTGATGATGGGGTTACATTAGAAGACTTTTTATATTATGTGTAACCCTAATGTTTAATATATGCAAATTTTATTCAAGGAATAGTTATCTTTTCTTTTGTGGACATAGTTATAAAGAACCATTTGGGTTTATATGATCCTTACTTTTGAGGTAATTATGGGTTACTATATGTTATGATTGAATTGAAAGGCATGAGATAAAATTGAGGTTAAATTATGTTATGGTTATTTTTGATGATTTTATCCCTTTTTGGGGAATGATTTGAGAAATATATAGTTTTGGAAAAAGGACAACACGCAGACCGTGTGACTACCCATCGCGTCGGACAAAGCTGCGGGAATCGAACCCACAACCAAAGTGTGACTGGTATTTATCGCCTACCACTGGACTACGTGAAGTCCCTGGTTAGTTTGAATGATTCTTTTTAGTTATATGATTTTATGAATTAAGAGTAAGTTGATTTTGGGTTATTTATGAAAATGATTAACCTATCATGCAGGATATGTGATTAGGTTAATTACTTTTCAATACGAGACTTTAAGAGAAACTGATGTTGTTTGGAGATAAATGTTACGATTTAACTTGGAAGACTATGTGACTAAATCCTTCAAATATTTGGGTTTCAATCTTAGTTTGGTTTACTTTGAAGAATTTTATGGAAAAATTGATTATAGAATGGTCCTCGTTGAACTTTGGGTTTTGTTGGACAATTTTTGGAGATTAAGAATAGATTTTCTTTTTATAAAGGGTTATCCTTTTCTGGATTATATGATCATGTACTAACCTTTTTGGTTTTGGTTTTGGTTAAAGTCTAAAGACATGGGAAGTATATAGTTCTCTTTTTTGGATTAGGTGACTCTCTAGAAGTTGATTATAGTACTCTTAATGCGAACAAGTCTCCCTAAATACTCGTCTTTTGGAAAAAAATATGAGTTTGATTAAAGAATCTAGTAAAAGTTGAAAGTCAAAATGATAAGTGATTATGTTTCCTTATGAATAAATTCCTCAATAAAAATTAACTTTAAAAAAAATGTTGTCTATTAACCTTTCTTATTGGGGAATCGAATACCATTTAACCCATCACAAGTTTGTGATTTTCTTATGGTTAACTTTCTCCTAGACATGTTTACTATCACTCTCCCTCAAGAACATGACCCTTTTATTTTTATTCCATGTCCATGTTTTTCTACATGGAATCCTAGTATGGGTTTACTCGGGTGTCCTCTGTACTTATCTTACTTTATTTTAAAGTGATTGTTTTACCGACTCTTGTTCTGATGTGGGACTTTCAAGGATGTTTCCAAGCTCAATTTTAAAAATTGCGAGGACGCAATTCCCAAAAGGGGGGAAGGATGTAACACCCCAGGTAAATAAAGAATATGACATTTTCATATTTATCCATATTTGTGAATAAAAAATTAATATGACTTTAAAGGGGACGCTATGCTCAATGGCGTACCCAACACACAACAACGAGTTTCTTGGGAATCTTACGTTGCACTCTAATAATAAAAAATATTATTTTAAATGGTAGTTAACATGTAGCCATTGTATTGGAGGGAATGGATAGAAATAACTAAAATATGATTATATATGTTTTTAAATGTTTTTACGTTTATCCAATAAAAGATAAAGGCTTAAAATACGGAAAGAATTCAATTTTAGGCGTATATGCCCTAGTTTTCACTAAAGGTTCACTTATCGTCTTTTGATGGAGAACCGTCATTAAATATAGTTTTGTTCACTCTTATACATTCTATTGGACCAAATAAATCTCTTCTTAAGAATTGGGACATCAAAATTTACTTTGTGTAAATTTTTGGTATCTTTCCGATAAAGTTCATTTTTTAATGAATAGTGTAAAATGTTGTATTTTAATTAAAAACCTCTTTTTAATCTAATTTATTTATATGATTAGATTATATTTTTAATTGGTATTAAAGTTATATTAGAATATATTTTTACCATTAAATCCAATAGTGGTCGTTGGAATTAATTTCACTTCGAAATCAGACTTAAACTAGTGTCAATCTTTTGATATTTATTGTTTCATAAAAACACGCTATTTGCTATGACAGCGGGAATTAATTATTAAATTAATTAATGCGACTTATATATTTTGAATTTTTTAAAATAGACTTCATTTTTTAATTCGGAATATCAAATATATCTTAGGGTGATTTTTTGGGATTTTTCTGAAAAACTTCAATTTTTGATGAATAGTGAAACCACTAAGTGGTACTTATAAAAATCTGATTTTTCTGTTTAAATGAAAATTTTCCATCTTTGTGTTTTGAATTTCAAAAATCCAACATACATGGTTTTCATTAAGAATTAAAATGTGGTTCAATGGGATAAAAATAGTTTTTTGGTGAATAGTAACTTATTAAGTTTTTAATCACGATTAGAGGTAATTAGTGTAGTTTATGGTAAGAATAATGTTTTAATAAAATGAAATGACCTAGACACATGTCCAACCCTCATGGGATGTGTCATGGACGACCAAGACAATCCATGGGTCAACTTGGGGACCCCATGGAGCAACTTTCGTTGGGAAATGGCATAAATATCTTTTTATTTAATGTTAAAGTAAAAATGACACAAACATGAGATGTTTTACTAAAACAATTTTTACATGGGGTTATACAAGTCATAATTTTGACTATAAATAGTAATTGGAAATATTAAAAGCTTTACTACATCATAGTAGTTTTTTTAAAATTTTTAGACATTAAATAAATTAAATTATGTATGAAATCATGATGATGCAACGATGACCTCATTATTTAACTATTTAAATAAAATGGAAAGATAATGTAATATCTAAGACCTACACATGTACAAAACCTATTTGATGAGTGTATTTCGGACCCTTATCACCTTATCCTTGAAATACATCAATTTGGGACATTTAAAATCAGAAACGCTTTTGAAAATAAAGTAACATTTTGTAACTTTACAAGAGTGCCCCTCCTCTCCTCTTATAAAATGCTCCCACCTCTACCTCCTTACCCAGACTCCCAAAGCCTTTTTCTCGGCCAACCCCTGCCCATTTTGTCTCTCCACTTCCCTCTCTTACTTTTTGAAGCCTCACTTTGGGCAGAAGTCTTTTCAAGGAAGCCTTTGAGCTCAAACCAAAGGGAGTTTCCCGATTTTATGGTAATGTCTTCACTTGTGTCCTTTTGTTTTATTTTGCTTCTCCAACCCCCTAAACTCTTTTTATTCATTTATTTTGTAACAAATACAGTATATTAAATATACTAGGATGTTGTTATAAGAAGGATTCGAGCTACACTTACACACACCTACATCTAATGGTTAAAGAACAAACTGTTTCCGTGGATGGTGAATTTCTGCATCCCGAAACGATGAATGTTCAACATTCTTCTAACGCCTTCAAAGGTGGACATTAAGATGACACTATATTTATATATGATATCTAATATGTTTATGTTTTACTTATTCTTTTGTATTTTTCATTTATGGCGTACCTTTATGGATTCCATTATGGGTAAACGCGATATCTTCATTTAAGGAAGTGCGGACTACCGCCCCCTCAAAGTGATTTGATTCATTAATACCATATGTGGTACATATAAAGGATATATTTAATGATATTATATATTATACCATACTGGAATTAAAATACTATTATGTATCATTATGTTTTAATTCCATTAAATATGAAATAGAAATGGAAGTAGCGTTCATGCGTACGTACGACTTACCGTCTCCATGAACGGTACATTTCATTTCTTATCTCAAAATGTTATATAATATGATAAGTACAAATATATAATGGATATATATGTAATATATTACATCTAAATTATGGATATCATTATATAATTATAACATATATATATCTCTCTCATTTTGTTTTAATTCCATTAATATGACAAAAAAACGAAAGTAGCGTTCATGCGTACGTACGGCCTACCATCTCCATGAACGGTGATTTTCATTTTTTTATCTCCAAATGATATGGAATAGTATAAAATGAATATTTACTGGATCTATATGATATTTTAATCATTAATACTATTCTGGAAATTATTTACTTATAACTACATGGGCAATCTTTTTTCAAACAAGTTCATTTTTGACTCATGTACCAAACATCGGCAAAAACGTCTGATATGAACAAACATTATTAAACAATTATTATAACATTATAATATGTTATATGAACTGAATAATAATCTCTAAATGAGGTACTTAGGCAATTATTAATTGACCAATGTTTATTATTCAGGAATATAAAGAAACGAACAAGACAAGTTGGACTTGAGGTAAGGGATCCTACACCTCTCTTTCTTTTTAAGTACACTCTTTTATGTCATTCCTTTTAAGCTCATGTTTCTTATGATTGGGATGTTATTTTATATTACTCCTACTGTAATTATTATTTTCATATGATGAGAGACCCTATTTTCTCTCATCAATCCATTTTGGATGTTTTGAGTGGCGCCGTTATGCTGCCGAATTTTCGTAAGAGATCTAACCTCTCTCTTTCTTTTTAAGTCCTCTTCTTTATGTCACTTCTTTTAAGCTCCTATTTGTTATGTTGGGGGATGTTATTTTATATTCCTCTTTCTGTAAACTTTATGTTAATACTATGAGAGACCCTATTTGATCTCATCAATCCATTTTTGGAAGTTTTTAGTGGCGTCGTTAGGCTGCCTAGTTTTCGTAAGGGATTTTTCATCTCACTTTTATTCCCGTGAGATTTATGCTACATTTTCCACAATTTCCTTCGAGTGGTGTATGTACTGCCTATTATTTTACTCATTGTGTAATATACTTTCTTTTATGAGTATTTACATCAATGTTGTATTGTCCTTCTTTCACGAGGTGTATGTTTCGAATGATACCCATGTCGGTATGGGATCGTTTCACCCTCCTATTTTTAAAAGACTTCTTTTGTTGGGTCTTTTAATTTACATATTGTTATGTTGGGATATGTCCTAATATATCCTTATTGATGTAAATTTTATGTACAAGTGATGAGAGACCATTTTTTATCTCTCATCAACTCATTTTGATGTGACGCCGTTAGGCTGTCAAGGGAACTTCTTAACCCAATTTCGATTTCTTTGGGTTCAACATGTAGTTATTGAATATGTCATCCTTTGAATTTGTGTGAATGACCTTTGATTATATTACACTTAATATCCACTTATATTTGGTGTATTCGTTTGTCACACATAATTATGTAATTGATTTATCCTTAAACCAAGGATACCGTCTTTGTAAGGGACTTCGTCTCAATCTCCTTTCATTGAGGCATATTTTTTTTTATACACAACCTTCTTTTATACGGTGTATAAACCCCGTTGACTTTTATGTTTATCCAACGAAGAGTTTTACTAAATGACAAAAGGGGAATGTTTTTGTCATACGTATGCGGCGACAACGACTTCTCCGCCGCCGTGACCATTATTTTATTTTTAGCTTCCTCTACAAGCCATACCTTCTTTTTAAAAGGAAAATAAATACCATGTTTTAATTTTCTTTTATTTTGGTATTGAAAATGGTTTTCATAATATTTTTATTAAATCAATGTGTTGTATTGATATCTTTTGATTGAAATGTGGAAATGTTATGTTTCCTTTATGCATGTTTTATGTGATACGATTATGTTATGGTTCTTTGGAATTATTATGAAGACGGGTGGTTTCGTGATAAAATAAGGGCAGGTGAGCCCGATATCGCTCTCCAATGCATTGGGTAACGCGAAGGAGTGAAACGTTAAGCTTTCTCCGAAGAGATTTAGGGAATATACTATGGTGGGTATTTCAAACGTAACCAAGAGGGTTACTCCCTACGTAAGAATGTTATGAATGCCTCAAGTTACCTTTTATGTCTTATGATTTCTATGATTTACTCATGATTTTATGAGGTATGTTAAAGTGCTTATGATTTATGGGTAAAGTATGATTTCATTCTTATGTATACATGTACTCATGTTTCCTTTCCATATTTTTATATCCCTTACTGAGCTTTTTATGCTCATCCCATGTTTTTGAAATGTTTTTCACAGGTCAATGAAAGGGTACATGATGTGATGATAGTGTCAAGGATGTGTCAAGAAAGAATCCATGTTTTATTTTAAATATGTTTCCGTTGATGGGAAGAATGAATACTGTCTTTTAGGTAACCACTTTGTTTAAATGTGGAATGTAATGCAAGTTTCATGATCTAATTCTTTAAAACTCTAAACCTGAAGAGATCCTCAATGTGTAATCTTGTAATAACTCATGATTAAGTAAGGTTTAAGGCTGGGGCCTTATATTACCCTTATATATTTCCAATATTATAAAGTAGACAGTGGCTCCGGGTTACTATAGTCAAAGTTGTTACAACTGGTATCAAAGGAAGTTTAGTATAAAAATTATGAACAGTATTAAGGGAATAATAGATTAGAAAACATAAACCTATGATATAATATGAGGTTATGTATGTAAGAATATCTTAAATTATTCATAAGTTATAGATTATTTGTTTACCTGTCCAAATATTACATGTGGATGTGGCTATGGAATAATTATACCAAGGGGTAATAACTTCAAAATAGTCATAGTGGGATTTGAATCGATCATAACCAAGTGCACAATAATGGGAATTAATAATAACATTATTTGACCCTGTTTAGGGATATTATTATGATAATTAACATTTTTTATAAACCATTATGAAGTATTTGAAAATAATGATATCCCTAAAAAACCATGTTTAATATTTTGTGATTAAAAATGAAAAAAATTATCAATTTTTGTTAAGTGTTACATAGATCTATAAGTACACATTATGATTTAAAATTCATAATTTTATCAATTAATTCAGTAAATTCCATTGTTTAAAAATGGAACATATAAGTTAAATGTGCATCATTAGTATTGGAAAATGTATATATTTCCCTACTAATAAATAAAATAAAAATTGTATTGGAATATAGTAGATCAATGATATATTATGGGTGATTAATCAGGTCATAAAAATAATCTTTTCTAAATAGAGAATGTTGTTGTTCCATAGTGTGATTCTATAATGTTTTATCACATAATGGGACAAAATCCCCCACTATTTAGTGGGACTACTAATCCTATGGTAGTTAGGAAATGGATTAAGTCTCTTGATAATATATTTTTGTCATTGGGATGCAATGAAATGGAAAAGGTTACACTTTCATTGTATTTCATCAAATGTGATTCTGATTTATGGTGATTATTGATCAATAATACTGAGGAAGAAGTGTAATTAGAAAACATGGAATTTAATTATTTAACATAGACATTCTCTGACAAATATTTCCATTAGGATAAACAAATTGAAATGAAGTGAAAGTTCCATAGCTTAAAGAATAAGGAAGAATAATTTTTTTCGAAGCATGATGATACATTTATAATGATATCTTGGAATAATGTAATTACATACAAAACACATAATGAAATATTTACCAATTCATTATAGGGATTAATAAAAGACTACAAAGGGTGTTGGTATCTCAAAATGTTTCATCAAATGATGAAATGGTTTTATGTGAAGTTAAATTAGGGTGTTAATTTTATAGGTCTTATATTTTCATGGGAAATCATGAAACTAAAAGTTTAATTGAACACAAAGAAAAAGGAAATGTTTAAATGAATAAAAATATAATGAAGTATCTTCCTTGTTATAAAAACCGTGGAAATAATTATCCTGAAAAAATATTGAAGGCAATGAGAGTTTTTTATAAGTGTGGAGATAAGGGTCATTTAGTCAATGAATATAATTGGAATATGGAAAACGCTACTACCCCACACTTCAACTATCAATTAATTTGGAATTATTCAAGACAATATCTCAACCATTAGGGTAATCTACCACAATGAATACAAAGGGGTAAGGAATCATTTATACAATCACTATATTTGATATGGAAGTGCCCAGTGATGTGTTAGTGTATAATTAATATATATAATCAAATTTTTAGAATGATTTATTTGATTATTGATTATCAGATTCATTTATATATTCTATGTTTTCTATAAAAATATTATATTTCCATGGAACCTTTATAAGGGATTTGTCTATAAAAACTCATAGTTGATGTCTTACTATAATAATGATGTTTAATGAAGTCCCCATTATAATACATAAAAAAAATCTATTTATCAAAATTATTATTATAACAAATTTTTATTTTGATATAAAATTTGGAATGGACTTTATTTTAAAATATGACACAAAGAATTATTAAAATGAGATGGAAATTATGATTCAAGATGAAAATATAGAATTCTATATCTTTATAGTAGAGAATTAATCATATGTTTCATGTTGATATCCACCCTTATAGATATTCTAAATGAGATTCATGTGGATGAAGTGAAAACAATATTATTGGACAGAGAAGTTGATCTTCAAATTATAGATGTATCTAATGTATTGGAAGACATTGATGTATTTCCGGAGGAATAACCTAAAAATACATCAGAGCATGAAGTTGTGTTTTCCATTAGTTTAATTGTCGATAAAATACAAATATCAAATAATCCTTATAGAATAAACACTATAGAGTTAGTGGAATTGAAAAAAAAACTATATTAATTGAGTGCAAGGGATTTATTAACCATATTGTTTCACCATGGATAGCTCTTGTTATCATTGTTAAGAAGAAATATGGATCTATGATGTTGTGAATTTATTATAAGGAAATAAATTCTATTATGATAAGGAATAACTATCCTTTTTCTTGTATTTATGACTCATTCAATAAACTTCATGGAGTTAATTTTTTATCAATGATTGATCTTCACTTTAGGTATCATCAATTGTGTGGTTTGGAATGAGTAACTCAAGTGGGGGTGGGGGGAATTGAGTACCCAATTAAATTTATGATAAAAAAATACATTATAAAAAATCCCACAAGTTAATTGAAATCCCCATGTTAAAAAAAATTATAATAATATAAGTTTGATATTTTAAAAGATATCTTAATATGGGATTTGGGACCAGGTAAAATAATATTTTAAAATATAATAACTTTTGAAACCAATTTACTCAATCAGATACTTATATAAACATAGCTTAAGAATAACTATCAAAGTAAAATTTTTGTATATAGATATAAAAAATGTATTTTTATCATTGAAAAAGGAAAAAATTAAGATATCACACAACTGAGTAAATATGGGGTTTAGTATCAATCGTAGAATTAATCCTCTCCACATGAGAATCATATACTTACAAGTAGAATAATAGAATGATAATAATATCGAAAACTTGTATTGGATATAAAAACAATAACACAAAGGCTCTCTAGGCTAAATACTCTTCCATAGTTATATATGGGATTAAATAAAAGACATGTCACATAAGAACTCATCCAAAGTTATAATGGGTATATAAAAGAGAGAAAGATATGAGAGAGTCTCTCTAGAAAACTCCTGTTAGTGTGTGTGAGTCAGTGTGGGAAAATAAATAGGGTAGTACAAAACACTACAGAAATGTATGAAAAAAATATAGAGGTTACATAAGAGAATATGGAATATGTAGTGCTTCTCAGTATGTGATTTTTTAGATGTTCACAGATCCTTATATTCATATTGGTGAGGAGATCTGAAATATTTAACTAAAATCATAGGAAAAAATAATTTGGTAAACTTCTATTTTCTATCTGTAGATTCTCTAAAACAATTCTCTTGATTAAGTGTTAGAAATTATTCTTGATCTTTTGTTTATTCCACTCATTCATTATTTCATGTAGCAACATATCTCAAGTGTATGAATCATTGCAAGTGACATCACACACGATGTAGTCTTTATGAAATATATAGAACATCAGGTTCACATATCCATTGAATAATAATATTAAATAATTCTTGAATTCTCATACTAATGAGAAAATACAGAAACTGAAGGATTTGTCTTCAATTCATTTTTGGAGTGGTTTAGGAATAATCATTAGAGAAATCACATGAGGGTGTCTCTAATAACTCCCATAAACTAGATGTTAGATGCATTAAATTAAAATTATAAAGAATAAAAGTTCTTGCATATTGACAATGGAAAATATTTGATAGTGGGATGGACCATTGTTATCACACATAATGATAGAAATGTTGAATTGATTGTAGTATGGTTTGGAAGTATCATGTATGGAGGTGGAATAGTTGAACTAATGGAGGGAAAATCTTGATAGTATCATAACTCTTTCGGTGGAAGAACTCATATAGTGGAATATGGCTAGTGGAGGATTGACTTATGGTAGCATGTTTGGCGGTATCATGTTGTACTAACAACAACATAATCCGGATAGTGGAATATATGGCAGTTGCATATTTAAATCAACAGAAGCACAATTATGTAGGTAATAGAATTTAATGTGGCACAATTTAACTAAATATGGATATTTTCAATATTTAACTAATTTTATTCGAATATGATTTAAAAGATAATATACTATCATAAAACAATAATATCATTAGAAACATAATATACCTGATTTGTGAGAATTAAAATAAATGGTTCCAAAAATATCTCTATTTTATGATCACAAATCATGGAATTTTATAAAACATATAAAACAACTATTGGCCTAAATAAATGAATGTGTTAAGTAATTATATCTTGTTAATAATATAAAATATCTAAGTAGAGATTTTTTTATTAAATTTTGATACATAAGTACTTGAAATAAATGTAAAAAACATAAAATCATAAATGAAACTTGTTTTTAAAATTTAAAATCAAATGAAACAAATAATTTATTTCCCTTTTGGGCTTATTAAAAAGAAAAGAAAAGGAGGAAAAAATATAAAAATATAAAATGAAATAAACGATGAAGTGGAATAATATAGCCATAAAAATATTAAAATAGGAGGTTCCAAAAATATGTCTACTTGATGATCACAAATCATGGAATTTTATAAAACCTATAAAAAACTATTGGCAAAAATAAATGAATGTGTTAAGTAATGATATCTTCTAAATCATATTAAATATATAAGGAGAGATTTTTTGAATAAATTTTGATACATAAGAATTTGAAATAGATTTAAAAAACATAAAATCATAAATGAAACTTGTTTTTAAAGTTTAAAATCAAATGAAACAAACAAATTATACCCCGTTTCAGATTAGTAAAAAGAAAAGAAATTATGGAGAAAATATAAAAATATAGAATGAAATGAAAGATGAATTAGAATAATATAGTATTAAAAATATTAATGCCTAAAAATAAAGAAAAGGGAATACAACATTTCCCATATAAAATACTACTCCTAATCTGAGTTAATATCAACTCTATGAGGGTAGAATCAATAGGGTATTCTCTTTTTTGTGCAGTAAGAGGCACTGATGTGAAGACTATGGGGATGAGTTTGAGGTAGATAGCTCTTGAATCACCACTAATCTGATATTTATGAATACTTCATCTAGAAACAAAATGAACAGATGATACTATGGAGGAAGAGGGGTAGTCAAAGGTGCATAGTTGATGGATGACCTAGGAATTGAATCATGTGTTACAACAACTTCCCAAGATACATTCAATAATGGATTCATGTGGTTCAAAAATTCCACTATTATATTTCCACCTCTCTCCGTATAACTGAAGAATTCATTCTTTTATTCCATGAACAGTTTGAGCAGAGGGGCATGTACTTTGAGCTAGTGTACATCTTCCTTGAAGGACTTAGTAAAAGGTTTCATTCTTCAGTTCTAAAAAAAATTTATAATTCAACAAATGTTTTGTATATAATCTAGAATAATAATATTTTATATACTTAGTGATGGTTCCCCTATCACATTATTCTCCATTCGAACACTCTATTACTAGTTTATATATATGTTCACCATGTTGTCAACTTTTCTATAGGTCCTCCTGATGATATGTTTAAAAATACCAATAATATCCTGAAACTACTCTATGAATATAGATATGATAAATTTGACATCAAAATAGGAATAATGAGGTTGATTAAAAGATAAAAAATTAATGTATTGGGGGAAAATCACCATCCTCTCTAATAGAGTAGTTTTGATATAAGTAAAAGAGGTCCTCATCTCCTCCATAACAAAATCCATTTCTTCCATATCACTAGCCAATATCTTATTCTCAATATCAAATTTGTGAATATTTATATTCATATCAAGATGGATATGGAAATTGAATAGTTCAAAGAGATTACATGAATCAATTTTACTAAGATGTGTAATTGTAAGTGTGTGAGATCTTAGAAATTTACTGAAATCAGAAAGTAGCCTCTACATGAAGGAATCCAAATTAGATCTTGTTATATACCCAGAAGTTAGTGACTTAGCAGTTGAATATTTCTACAAAGAAACTCTATCAGGCCTAAGCATGACTACATATTCATGATCTGATCTAGTAGGTATAACATCAGAAGGAAAAACATGCAGCTCACTAGTAGTGTTTATCTTCTCTATAGGTGATCCTTTAGGATATATCCCAACACTAAACATGATAGTAGTTTAACTATACTATGGTGGAATTAAATGTTCATCATCACTACCATACTCTTCATTTAAATCATGATAATATACAATAGGAAACATTGAACATGGAGATGGATCCTTCTTGAATGAAATTCCATATTCTTATAAAATAGAAGTCTCATCCATAGGAACTAGTTTTGGCAAGTTGAAACTGGGGATTCCTCTTTCCCAAAAAATTACCTTGGATAATCTTGGATAGAAGTATCATTACCAATAGACTATGTTAAACCTAAGATCTATAGAAAAACTAGCTATACTAAAAACAATAAGACAAGGGAACACCTGATCCCTCTCAAAGCACGCATCATCATGACTTTCTCAGTTATTAAATCCATCACAATTACCATCATATCCATTATCACCATTCTTATCACCTTACACTTCTAAAAATTATCCTTAGGTCTCATAAGAACCCTTAATTTTATCACCTCTAGAGGTGTTAGTATCTTCCTCGTCTATTCTACTCAAGAGTCTCTATCTAGTAGGGAGTGAAGCATGTGGCCTTGTATCTCTATAAGATACAAAAGGAATTTTAGCAATGATTGAATCACTTCCCCCTTCAAAAGAGATATCTTATCTCTATTTCTCAATATCATCCACTTTCTATTCAACATCTTGGTCACAATAAACCACTATTTCATCTCTCTCTAAGATAGGATCCACAATATTCTTGTGTGTGGTAGGGTGTTCTACAAGATTAAAATCCTCAAATATCATGTCATTATATTCATCTCACTTTTTCATCATGGGATTCCAGTTCACATTCATCCTTTTACAACTATTTTTTCTTAAAAATCCATCATAATTTACCTCTGATTTATCATCTTCATCAACTTAGACATTTTATTTTAGCATAGATGATATCATCTTAGGATAAATGAGTGAATTTGATACTGAATAGTACTTTTAATTCTACATTATATGTTTCATAAGATATCTATGAAGATTGAATTTATCATCTATATTTATAATGAATAAAAGAAAAATATATTGATATTTCATTATGATAAAGTCCCTTTTAGGGACATAAAATATTATGAATAAACATGAATATGAGTCTATTATCACCATTTAATTTGGTAGTTACTGGCCACTTCATAGTGTTATCTTAATTCAGCTCTTGAAAAACATCCTCATAAACTAGAAAATCATTATCACTCGGTATTGAACTTTTATAGTCACCAAAAACACATTGGTACGGTATACTGTTACAATGAGCCCATTATCTTAAAGAAAATAAAATATCTTTTCCATCTATCGTACACCAACTCAACTCTTTCTTTTCACCATAATTGTACTATGTGTATTATTATAATTAGTGAAACAACCTTTGATAAAAAGTTCTTTCATTTAAGGATAACTAATCAATCCATCCCTGATCCTCGATTTCCTTGTGTACTGATGAATTACTAGAAAATATCCATTCAACATCTAATTATTTTTATGAAATAACCACCTGGTTCCCATGATGGGGGTTTCTTACCCCGATAGCATTGTAAATAGATTCTCCTGGATACTTATTCATAGGCCACAATCCTATTAGGGAAGATACTGAAGAAAACATAACTCTTACCATTGTAGTGAATCAAAAACATGTGATCACCTCTAAAGTACATGATGTGTTCCTTATCTCATTTTTAAAGAAGTATAATACATAACCAAAAACATGTTATCACCTCTAAAGATTTATAAATGAAACTTTTTATATATTAATATGAAAAAACATCCAGACTCTTGATACTAGAGATCTTATATTGGGGAATCAAGATACTAAATTTGTAAATGTACTATTGAGAAATCATGAAATACAGGAAGCAACTTGGGAACTTAAGGATGTTATGAAAAAAACCACCTAAATTTGATTGTGAGGTAATTATCATGAAACTTTTGAAGAATAAATTCAATTTGGGGGAATAATTTGACCCCTTGAATCTTTACAATATATTTATTTTAGAATAAATTTAGTTTATTCATTAGCTTGGGATATGTACAATATCGAGTTTAAACAAAACAAAATACTCTATTTAATTATTAATATTTAAATGTGACCATTATAAAATAGGCCATAAATTGACTGATATGGCATTTACATAAGTACCAGGCCTATCCAACTATGCATAGGACTAATATCTATACAACCATGCAATGGTGGAGAGATGATCATGATACAGATGATGGGGAGGGGTAGTTTCATGTATTAACAGTTTGTAATGAATGAATTCCTTTAAGTATTTTAGGTCTTATAATGTCAACAATTCTCCTTTAACCCTTAAAAGTGGGATGATCAAAAATGAATAAAAAATGAAGGCCTTTAGGCCATTTAGGCAACTAAATAATGAAAAATATATGTTTTAAACCTCTTCATTATGTATATATTGATTAGAAAAAAAATGAATGAAAAATAAATATTTTCTAAAAATCTATTTTACAACAACTTTCACACTTATGTACAAATTAAATTTGAAAAACTTATAAAATTATGGTGATATAATGAAATTATTTTTTACAAAATACTATCAAAATTATCATAGGGTTATTTTTGGGAATTTTTATAAAAAGTTTCATTTCATGGTGAATAGTGAAAAATACATAGTTTTATTAAAAATATCCTTCTCATTTGATGAATTTTCAAGATACTTTTTTTTAATTATAAAATTAAAATTATTTCAATAAAATTATAATTAATCCAATTTAGGTCATTATAATCAATTATATTTTGAATTTTTATGTAAATTTTTTTTATACTTTTAAAAACATTTTCTTTAGAAAACCGTTTTCTCATCGCATCCCAAGGCTTAATTTTAAATTAAAATTTGTCAATTTGTTGAGTTGAATTTGGTAAAATTTATTTAATATTTATAATAATAATAATAATAATAGTAATTAATATTATATAATATGTTCAAATTATTTATTTACAATAGTAAATAGTGAAAACAGTTCAAATTAATTATTATGGTTAATGTGAAAATGGGTTTAATAGGGGTAAAAATAAGAAAATAAGAGTTAAAAATTGCATCCAAATAGTAAAATTATTATTATATTGACATATTTAGACCTTATCCTAGACAAGTATCTATAATGACCCCTTTTGGATTCTTTTTTCATTTGCAAAACATGGGAGCAATTCATTATTTTGAAAAATTCCAAGTCCTTCCTCTCCCCCACTTATAAAAGGCCATGCTCTATCCTCCCATCATCAAACTTACAAAGCATTTTTTTAGAAAATAACCACCCAAATGACTTACCTAATTAACTTAAATAATCATATATTCCTTTTTCTATTATTAACCCATCCTATTTAGTATTTTGGTGAAAATATAATAAGGTAATCTGAATAAGATGTGAAATTGTTAAATGGGCATTTTTATTTCATTTATTCTTCCACCTCATTAAAATGTTATTAAATTTGGTTAACATATTATAAAAAATATCTAACTTATACTATTATGTTATTAGGTTATTGAAATAACCTATATCCATAACCACTTCCCTCAAATGGGAAACTAAATAATCGATCTTGTGTACAGTGGATCACTTCCCTGCAAACTAATGTAGATTTTTTTCATCAAAACGTCTCATGGTTTGATATATTTGTGTTTATAATATATATATAATATTTATCATATAATTATAATTATTTAAATATAATTTCACATACAACTTCTTACTTTTAATTCCATTTAAAATGTGATATTATTTCTCGTGTGAACGGAAGACTATCACCTCACGAAGTGATACAATTAATTTTTCACTTACACATTACATGGAGGTTATATGGATAACTTTAATTAATAAACGTGATATATTTATGACTCATTATTGATTCTGTAATATTAACATATCACATAATTTCTTACCCATTCACCTATTATGAAACGATATCGTCTCTTGTGTGTTTGTACGTCTTACCATTTCTATGAAATTATGTGATTCATTTTCTAAGTATAATATTCATGAATGGTAATAAAGATATATCTAATGAAAAAATAAAATTTATAACATTAATATAATTATTTAGATGATGTAAATATATCCTATATTCAATATCCAAAACATTAATGAAAAAATATACACTAGAAAACAAGGAAACTAACATCCAAAACCATAGTGATAATAAAATATTTATAAATAAGGACTGTTAATATGTCATAAGTTGATCATATTTTATATTATAAAAATTAATAATTTTATAGAATAAGTTATTTAATTGTTTTAAACCACTATACATGAGTTCAATGAGTTCTCAACCAAAATAGAAGTGTGAAGTAAGATATTTCGTCTCAAATTCCATTTCATTGAGACATAATTTTTAATATGAACCTATTCCCTTTTATGTGGTGTATCTATTGGAAATGTGATTTATTTAACATGAATAAATATTCATTAATTATGGTAAATGTTTCAATATGATTTTTTATTTAAAGGGTTAAAATTTTAAATTTGGAAAAGTTGTAAAAACCATTTTTATAATCCCAAATTCTATTAGGATTGTTTTTTATTCTTATTGAAGGAATATTATAATTTATCATTAAAAATCCCCAATAATTTTATTATCCATTATATATTTAAACATTTTATAATTTTCATCCAACTTGAATGTTGTTGGAACTTGTATCAGTTCAATAAAGGTTTAAAAGGAAATCTAAATATTTCCCCTTTAAATATGATTTACTTTTCTTCCATATCCATGTTTTATAATTTTTTTTAAATAAAAGACCTTTTATTAACTTAAATAATTTATGAAAGAAATTTTATGTTATGAATGACTTATAAAAAATATTTTAAAATAATGATTATACATTTTTTAAAAAGGTATTGTTTTTAGAAAAAGACAAAAAGAATGTTTTTAACGTATATGGAAATAATAATATTCCATTCTATTATAACTGTTTTAAAAAATATATCTTTTTGAATAAAGTTTCAATGATTTTAAAAAATAAATATCTTTTATGAAAAACTATTTTAATATTTTACATCAATTCCCTTTATTCTTACAAGGGATATGATAAATTACTGAATCATTTTACATATATACATATGATGTTTACTTTGATTTTTTTTATTGACTTGGAAATATTGATAAATTAATATTTTTTAGTCAATATATATATTTGATGATAAGGAATATAATTAATGAATTAAATAAATTAATAGATATATGAGAAATACTTTTTATATGTAGTGATGGGTGGGAAAATTATTTATATATCCCTTTGATGCATTATCAGGTCTCACGAGATAAATCAATTTGCCAAATTAAATGAGGGGTTTTCCCAAAATTTAAAATTGTCTCATGAAAGGTCTTGATTATTGTGCTATCACGATATTTGTGATCATTAATTCCAATAATTAATCATTTCATTCACTAATAATTCCATTATTATTATTATATATCATATTTATTAATTGATATTATTTCTAGATGAATTTAATTATCAGTTTATTAATTAAATGACATGTGATTTTAGTTATTTACCTTTCTATATTAATTATGTATTTTTTATTCATTATAAATTATAATATATGTAACTATTATAGAGAATTTTATATCACCATTATTTAGTTTTATTTTTCCTAGGTTATGAAGAATATTCTTTGAATGAGTTTCAAGGATGCTAAATATTTTCTTTCATTTTGTTTTATATTTTGTCCCCAATGTAAAATGTGTATCATGTATGTGGTGGGAAATCCAATACAAATATACTGACATGTCCTTTTGGATATGACCCCTGTACAGATACCAATGTAACAAATTAGATAATGACTCAGGGTTACCGTATAGAAAATTAGTACAATTGGTATCAAAGTAATCTTCATAGAATCCTTGTTAACTAGTTTAAATAAAACATATATTAAGGAATATAACCCTTTGATACAATTTAGGGATAAGTATATAAGAATATACTAATTTTATTTAAAGATGTTATTATGTGGTTTTTAAAAAAAAATCCTTTTTGGATACTACAAGTTGAAATGGTTTTGGAATAATTTCATCTAGGTGTAATAACTCTTCAAAGGGTGCACTAGGACATGACTTCATTGTCACCTAGTGCATGAAAATAGGCCTTTCTAGGAACTTATTTTTTTACTCTTTAGGTATATTATTAGGATAATTCACATATTCATTAAAAACTATTATGAAGGATTTTAAAATAAATATATCCCCAAAGAACCCAAGTTTATGATTATGAGATTAAAATGCATAAATGATTGATTTATGATAAGTGTTACATCAGATTTAGAATTATATATTATAATTTAAAATTAATATTTTATGAAATAATTCAATCTATTCAATTTTTTATAAACAGTTTTGGAAGAAAGAAGGGTATAAATATTCAAGGAAAATTTAGATATTTCTCTATTAAGAAACCTAATACACCTAGTATTGGAACTGCACATATAATATATATTAGTAATTATGATTTAGGTTATGAAAAGTAACCTTTCCCAATAATAGACACTTCTTGCTCTATATTGTGATTATCATATATCGGATCACTACATATAAAAGAATCCCCTATCATTTTGTGAGACTATTATTCCTATGGTACATGATCAACAGATTGATTCCCATGAGAAGATATATCAAGCCATGGGATGAGATGAAAACGAAAATATTATACCTATAGTGTATTGCATAAATGGAAATTTTGATTAATGGCGTTCATTGATAAATATTACTATAGATGTAGAGGAAAGGAAAAACATATAATGGAATGATTTTAAGAATTCAATCATTAAAATTATTTTCTTCTTTATAATAGAACTTAAATAAAGATAAAATTTCTTAGATATAAGAAAAATTATTAATAAAGTTTCACAATGTTTGAGGATATCTTTATAAGTAGATTTAGTTATTTTAATGATTATATATAAAAATCAGAATACATGACTGATAATATCTTTGAATGGATAAATCCATTCCTTTGTAGGGCAATAGTATGTCTAAAAGTTCCCTCATATAATGAAATAATTTTACATAAATTCAAAATAATGAATGAATTGTCTAAATCCTAAATGTTCTATATAAAAAAACCGAAAAATGGTTGAATGAGAAATAAAAAAACGGAATTCCTTAAAGAATAAGTAGAGATCAAAATAATTTCCATCTTTTGAAAATTAGGGAATGAATTATTGTTGGAAATGATTCAAGGGTATGTGATTTTATTATAATTGAAGAGATAAGGTTTATCCGATAAAATTATGAAAATGAAAGAAATAAAAAAATTATATGCAGCTATTCAAATGTAAATAAATATGGAATTATTCAAACCAATGTCCCAACCATCAAGGTAATTTAAAATAGAAGTAGACAAGATGATAATTCTATGAATATAAGAACACTACAGATGTGGTACATTTACCCACTAATATAGTGGAAGGAACATTATTCACAGATTAAAACCGAGTGAAGGATTTATTTTATTATAGATCTTAATAGCCTTTTATATCATCTATGTTTTTATTAATAATTATATATTTCTATAGAAAGCTAATAAGAGATTTTTTAGAAAAAACTCCTAGTAGAAGACTCACTACAAAAACTACGTGTCAGGAAGTCCCCATTAATACCCATAAAAGTTCACAAGTTTTAGACTTTATTTTTATTTAAATTGTATAATTTGATATAATCATTGTTATCGGAATGATTTCAAACTATTATTCCACTATTTTTTACAAGGAGAAAGAAATTATTATTTGTGATGATTAAGTATAATCCATTTCCATTAGAGAAGACACTTCTTTATCTATGTCATGTTTAGATCCCCTGCCAGTAACTCTTCTGAATGAGATTCTTGGGGATGTAGAGAAGAAAAAACTATAGATGGAGAAGCTGATATTCATATTGAGGATGTACCCATTATACATGAAAACATTGATGCATTTTCTAGGAATTATAAAACATCCACTATATCATGAATATTAGTTTTTCAATGATTTAATACATGATTTAAGACAAATATAAAACAATCCCTATAGTATAGCCACTATGGAGTTAGTGGATCTAATGAAAGAAGTAGAGTAGTTGTGTGTTAATGTATTTATTTCCCCTAGTGTTTCACTGTGAGAGACCTTTTTATCTTCATTAAAAAAAATATGGATCAATAAGGTTGTGTATTTATTATAGGTAAATAAATGAAATTATGATAATGAAAATGTATCATCTAACTTATATTGATGACTTATTTGATCAAATTCATGGAGCTCAATAATTTTCATTGATCGAATTTCACTCATGGTATCATTAATTGCGAGTAAATAAGGAATAAATTTCAAAGAAATAATTCTAAAGGATGCATAGACTCTAAAAGTTTACATTAATACCATTTGGATTAACTAATTTACCCTATATTTTTATGGTCCTAATGAATAAAGAATTCATGGAATATATTCATCACTTTTTTGTATTCATTAGTGATATATTATTGTATTCTAAAAGCCATGAGTACTATTATAATCACATGTAGATCATTCTTGAGAATCTTATAAGGAAATATTTATATGGGAAATTTAGTAATTTTGATTTTTGGAATCAGGAATTCTCTTTTCATAGTGACATTGTCCTTGAGAATACAATCACAGTTGATCAGGTGAAGAAAACGGTAGTCAAAAAGTTACATACACTCATGAACATAACTGAGGTATATAGTTTCATTGGGTATTTAGGTCATTATTAGGATTAATTTTTAATTTTTCCTAATTGGATAACTCATTAACCAAGATTACATGTAAAGGGGTTATGTTCATTTTGACAGAAAATTTGATGATTTTTTTGAAGAATTAATGAGGATATTGGTCAATGTTATGAAATTGTATTTACTATTATGAAAAAATAGGTACTTATATATAGTGATGCATCTAAGAAATTAATTGGTTGAGTCTTTATGTAAAATTACAAGGTTATTTCATATGGATCAATGGAGTTTAAGACTACCAAATAAAACTATAAAATCCATGATATTGAGTTAGCAGTTATAATATTTTCATTAAAGATATATTGACATCTATGTGGTAAAAAATGAGAGATATAAATAGAAAATAATAGCCTAAAATATATATTTTCAAAAACAAACAATTCAACATGAGAAAATGAGATGGCATGTGATACTAAAATATTGTGATTTCTTAATAAACTGTCACTATGGGTAGGAAAATAACATAAAATAAGTTTTGAGTAGGAAGAATCATGGAGATATGACACCATTTATGGTTTAGAGGTGTCTTATATTTCCAGTTTTAGTAATGATTGATATAAGAATTGTTAAGGAGGCAGAGAAAACAACATTTTTTCAAATTATTGTGAAACCATATTCATTAATAAAGTAAAAAAGTTATGAATATAATAGATAGAAACTTTATATGAAAATTAAAGCCATGAATGATGGAAAATATTCCAACTAAATTTTTGAGGATAGAATTATTAAATTTAGGATGATATTATGTGTTCCATCTATATTGGAGCTATAAAGGGAATTGTTTTACAATGCTCATAGAAAACTTTTCTCTATATGCACTGATAACACTAAGAAGTATATAGATTTGAGGGAACATTTTTTGTGGGATAAAATGAAGTGGGAAATTATTGATTATTTGTCCATAGATTTGGGTTATTAAAAATTAAAGGATAATAAATAACATATTAGAGGACTCATCCAACCCATTTCAATTACTATATAGAAATGGTATGACATTACTATGGACTTTGGCACAGGATTACCCAAGACTCCATGAATGAATGATGGTATATAGGTCATTATTGATCGGCTAACCAATTTTATGCATTTTCTATCCATCACAGATTTTTTACCTATCGAGTACATTGAATTAATTTATTTTAATGATATTATAAGATATCATGGTTAACCTATTTTGATTTTTTATGATCCTGATCCCCATTTTATATTGATATTTTGGAAGGTTCTTTAGAAGAATATTGATAAAAAGCTTCATTAGAGCACAACCAACCATTCTAAAGGTGATGGTAAATCTGAAAGGCCTTTTGAAACATTAGAAGTCTTGTTGAAGCCATTTTTACATTACTTCCACGGTATGTTGGGGGATTATTTACCTTTGGTACTGCTTTTCTATAAAAATAGTTCCATTCAAGTATTCGAATAAAGTCATATGAAGAATTATATGAAAATAGATTTCGTACTCCAACTTATTGGGATTATGTTAATAAATGGAAAATTTTAGGAACATAATCTGTCGAGGTGATTATAAAAAAGGTAAATACTATTCAAGATCATATTAAAACTTCTCAAAGTTGGAAAATGAGTTGTGTTGGCAATCAGAGGAAGGAATTGGGATTTTTAGTGGGAGATCATGTTTTCTTGAATGTATCTCAATATAAGGGTTTCATAATAATTTTTATGAAGTGAAAAAATAATCCCCTAGTACATCAGAACCTCTAAAATTATAGAACTAATTTGAGCTATGCCTTAAAAGTTGTCATTTCCACCAAGCCTCCCTAAAGTACATGACATGTTTTATATATCATTATTAAATAAATACTCATGATACCCAAAAAAATGTGATTACCTATGAACTGATAAAATTGTAAGCTGATCAAAATAAATATTAATAATCCATCTATATTATTCATACCAGAGAGAAGGTATTGAGGAATTAGACAACTATATTGGTAAATATACTTTTGAGAAATCATAAAATGGTGGAAGAAACCTGGGAATGACAGGATGTTATGAAGAAAACCACCATCATTTTTAAGATGGTATTTATCATTAATATTTTTAGGATGAATTTTTTTACGATGGACTAATTTAACAATAAGATACTTTAAAATATATTTATTTAAGAATAAATTTAATTTCATCCATAAATGTGATATATGCAACGACGAGTTTAAAAGAAACACAATACTCAGTTAAAGTATTATTAGTTAAAATTGAAAAAAGTAACCTAACTATTAGGTTACTGGGTATAAATAAGAATAAATAATTTATAACAAAAATATGTTTTAAAAAGGTTATTTTTTATATATTTATTGGGAATAAAAATAAAAAATTGAAATAAAATAAATATTTTCCAAAAAAACTGTATCGTAGCATCATGCACAATTATATTAAAATAATAGTTTGACCTTATTATAACACATATTGAATAAATTTAACTTCTTTTTTAAAATTATAATATAAAAATTATCTTATTGTTAATGGTTTGGATTACTTCTTAGAAGCATTATTTTTTAACGAATAGTGAAAATATTGATTTTTATTAAAATATACATTTTCATATAAAGTATTTACAAGTTATATTTTTTGAAGAAATTTTTTAAAAGAATAATTAGTTAAATTAATTTATAATTAATCTAGTTTATTTCATTTTAATAAACTATATATTCATTTTTGATACATTTTTTATATTTTTGTAAATATTTCCTTTGGAAAATAATTTTTTCATTACGTGCAGCTTTAATTTTAAATTAAATTAATCCACATATTTTAGTTTAATTATTTAAAATTGATTCCAGTTTTTGAATAATAATAATAATAATAATTAATACTATATAATATGTTCAACATAGTCTGTTTCCATATTGAATTGTGAAAATATGAAAAATTAATTATTGTCATTAAGTTTAGAAAGTGTTTTATAGCAGTTAACTATGAACATAATTGTTAAAAATGACTAAAAACTTTCCCAATTATTATTTTATTTCCATATTTATAACAGATAGATTACAAGAATTTTTAATGGGCTATATTTTCTTCTTTTATCTTATGGAAAACAAGGGTGTAATTTATTCTTTTCAAAAAATCTATGTGTTTCTTCTCACCCACTTATAGAAGGACACCCTATCTACTCCCCTATTTTCACTTAAAATTCATTTTATTTCAGAAAATAATTATAAAAAAATTATTAATTCCTTCACAACATTCTAGATTCCTTTTTTTCTTAAACCCAAACTAGAAGGCTTTTGTTGAAAACCTAAATAGGTAGTCTAAAGTAGAGGTAATGTTCATAAATGAGAGTTTACATTTAATTTATTATCAAACTCATTAAAATCATATTCACCCAATATAATATAATAAAAAATATGTCCCATACATTTATATATTATTAAGGTAATGTAATAAGCCATATACATATTCCCTTCAATCAAATGGGAAACTAATTCGATGATCATGTGTATGGAGGACTACCACCTCATGAACTAATGGTACTCGTTTTCTATAAAAACTTTACACAGTTGAATATAATAATATTTTTAATGTATATATAAAATATTTATAATAAAATTATATTTATTTAATTATAATATAAAATATTATTTCTTATATTCAATTCCATTTAAAATAATATAATGTTTCTTGTGTGTACGGTGGACTACCACCTTATAAAGTGATGAGATTTGTTTTTATCATAAGATTTATATGAAAGGTAATAGAAATAAATTTAATGAATATATGTGACATATATGAAATGATATTAATTAGTTAAATTTAAATTATTCTATAAGTCCTTATCCTTTCAACCATTATGAAACAATACCACCCTCCGGCATAAGTATGACTTACCGTCTCTTTGAAGCGATGTGATTCATTTTATAAGTAAAATTTTCAGGAATTGTACTAAATACATATGTAATTAAAAAATATTATTTATAACATAAATATTATTTTTGGTATGATGTAAGAAAAACATATGTTAATGTTCTAAAACATTAATAAAAAGTCATGCATGAGAAAGTAGGGAAATTAAAACTTGAAACTATAGTTATAATGAATGATTGTTAATAAATGAGTGATAATGCATCCTAAGAAGATAATATTTGATATTATAAATATCAATATGGTTTTATTATAATTTTTTAACTTGTTTTAAACCACTATACACGAGGTTATCAATTTATGAACCAAAATGAAGCATGTTGTAAGGGATTTCATCTCATTTTTCATTTCATTGAGTCCTATTTGTTAATATACAACAATTAAATTTTATGTAGTGCATATATTTGAAATTTTACATATTTAAAATGAATAAATATTTATTCATTATATTAAATTTTTCAACAAAATATTATTCTTTCAATGGGTTACAATTTTAATGTTACCAAAGAGATAAAAATATATTTTTCAATATCAATTTATTCTAAGATTTATTTTACTATTATCAAAGGAATAATATGATTTATCCTTCATTATATCCAATAGTTTTTGTATTCTCAAGATATTTATTGATTTTATATATTTTTTTATAATTTTTCCTCATTTTTTAAATTAGATCAAAAAAATAAATACATTAATGAAAAACTGATTTTCTCCCTTTAAATTATATATTTTTTTCTTCCATATCCATGTTTTCCAAATTTATTTTACTTAATTACATTTAGTTACTCAGATGATTTATTAATTAAATTTTAATACATTTTTTAATTTTTAAAATGTTTTTAAATGGATATTTCTTCTATTTTTAGTAATTATATTTTCAAAAAAATTCAAAAGGATTTTTTAACTTATATAGAGAAAATAGACACCCTCGCCTCTAAATTTGTATTATTAAATGAAACTTTTTTTTTAAAATTTCTCAATGATTTTATAGATAAAAATAATTCATGATGGTCTATTTTAATATTCCTCTTAAATTATTTTTATTCTTCCTTGGGATATGAATATTTTTAAAATCATATTCCATTTGTACATACATTGTTTACTTTAAATGTTATTTTATTAACTAGGGAAATATTAAGAAATTTTTATTGTTTAATCAATATAGATATTTTATGATAAGAAATATTTTATATTAATTAAATTTATTACTTATTATATGAATAATTATTTGTAAATAAGGTGATGGGTGGGGCTTAGAATTATATATCCCCTTGATGAATCGATAGATCTCATAAAACAAATCAATTGTACAAATAAAATAATGTTTTAACTATGGATTTAGACAGTCTTGTGATAGGTACTAATATTAGATGTATCATGATGGCTCATGTAATGAAATCCAATAATTAATAAATTACTTCATTGATAATTAATATATTATTCTTATACATGATATTTTCACATTCATATTGTCTCTAGATGCATTAAATTCTCAATTAATTGATTATGGAGAATGTGTTTCCAGTGACTTATCTTTCTATATTTTATTATTCCTTATTTATTCATGATATATTCCACGTTATGTAACCCTTAATATGAATATGATATCACCCTTATATTGTTTTTCCCTAGTTTATAAATATAAATTAATTAAATGAGTTTCAATGATTTTAAGAATTTTAGTTTTCTATAATTTTTATGATATTTCTAATTTAAAATAGATATCATATATGTATCTAGCTATCTGAGACTACTAAACTGAATTTTCTTTTTGTATAAGGTCCTTATATTTATGAAAATATAATAAATTAGACATCAGTTAAAGAGTATTGCAGTCATGTTCTTTACGTTTCTGTTCATTTTTTTAGAATTTATCCCCTTGTACATGCTTATATCAACACTTTATAAGGTAGTGGATCAATTGGAATTTCAATTTTTATATAATTGTTTTTCTTCATATTTTGAATTTTTTTCATATACAAGTCATAAATATAGAATTAGTTTAAATAGATTTATCTAAATCATGGGATACCTTCATATATTATCTTATAGTGGATAGATTGATAGATGATCTCATTACCCTATTTCCACTAAAGTATATCTTTTTTGTAGAAAAACTCTTTTGAGAAACTTATGTGGAAGAATAACTCTTGTTAGAAGACTGTGAATATTTTCCAATTTGTTTTGGATTTTTCTACTTCACTTATAATATAATTCATTTTAATTTATGTATTTCCTTCTGGTATTCATGTTTTTCATAATTTATTAAAAAAATTTATTCTGTTTTTAAATTTTATATTATTGCATCTAACTTACCACTAGTATATAATTATCCACTTCATTTAGTCTATTTTACTTATCTTTTTATCGGGAATCCATAACATTCATAGAAACGTGACATATTTTTCCAAATTAATGGATCACTTGTACAATAACATTCTCAAATAAACTTTACTCAAAAAGAGTTCTTTATAATTATTCATAAACCAAAGAATGTCATTCATTGTAAAGCATGCAAAATTTATCTTTAACATCAACCTATTTTGTGATGGTGTTACATAATCTCATCTTTTTAACTAATGCATATTCTATTAAATAAACTATATCTACAACTATAACATTTCATTATGTGGTCCCAATATATATGAAAATATGTTTGAAAAATTAAATAGTGAAATTGATTAGAAAATACATTATTTATGAAAAGAATCCAGTAAGTGATTCTTTAAACACACCAATATCATATCATGGACATTATAAATCCATGGAATCATTTTAAATATATTAAATAAATCAAGTGGCACTTTTATTACCTAATGATTGTGGTAATTCCTCTCTAACTTTGAATTTTTTTTTAAATTCCTTACATATATCTTTTCACTTTTTTGTAGAGTGTTTCCTAAAACCTCCACATTTATAACAAATGGAGTAAAAAACTTATATGAGTTTCTTTTGTAAAATATTTATATCTAAAAATCATATCCATTTTATAAAAAGATACGTGTCTTAAAAACATATCCATGATTAGGGAACATGATATTCTTGGATACCAATGATTGGTGCCCAGAAAAGGGTAAAATCACCTTAGTGGGTGAATCATTATTGGATATATTTTATCAAGTTCTTATACTTTAAATTTTAATCACATAAGTTCATATCGCTATTCTTTTATTGGTTAAGATAATTTTGGATCTTTTTTTGTTTACCAAAAACATATTTACTACATGATATTCACAAAAGCAAGTAAAACTAGTACACAATATTTTTACAAGATTTTTTGTTCATGTCGTTGGATATGTCTTTTCTAGGTTTATAAGAATTAAATAAAATGATTTTCTTCTAAAAATATTTTCGTAACATATAGATGGGGTGAGTAGGGATTATCCAGAACTAATAGTGAATCCCTCAATCACACAACATCCTGCATGATTTTACTAGAGCATGAAAGTCTTGAAACCATTCCTCTACATTTTGAAGTAGATCTTAAATCATATTGATTAAATATTATCAATTCATAGAATTTTGATATATGATATACTAGAGTGTATGAAACTCAGTCCCTTATAATTTACCAAAAACCATATCTTATATAAAATTTGATATATATTCTCTCAATTCAAACACGATGTTTTTCAATAATTAATATGTATTCTATATAACTTCACAGAGGAGAAACATTTTCAGTATCTCATTGGTTATAACTTTTATAATAGATATCATATCATGTCTTCTTATTGTTCTCCTACTATTTTGACCAAATATATTTATGATCAATAGAATATAGCTAGCATATTCTTCTTCTTTAATACCTTGAACACATTTCTTCAAAAAATCAATGTTGATTTATCTTTAATTTTCACATAGATCTACTAGGTTCTCTTCATTGATATTATTCACAAAAAATAGTTCACATAGAGAGGGTGTCCACAAAATTCTCTTGCTTATTTTGTATATTTATATTCTCAGACAAAAAAATAACGATTTATCTATATTTAATATAGAAACTATTCTATAATCTTGTTGCAATGATCTCCCATAATTTCCCCAATGAAATTAATTGTATGTTCTCATATGATCTGTATTTATTTCCTAAACTACTTCATATGGGAATTTATGCATGATCAAAGGATATTTATTTTTCAATAACCATTTATCACCTATGAAATTATATAAACAACATTATTATTTTATTCTCATTTTATCCTCCTGAAAAATAATTTTATTTATTTCTCTACACTGACCAAGAATCTTCTTCTCATAATGTTTCAAAAAATGTCTACAAAAAACAATCTTCATTGATGTAATAAATTAATATTATTTGTTGTGGTATAGATTATTTCTTCATTGATTGAGTTTTAGATTACTTAAAAAATCAATAACTCATATTGTACCACTATATAATAGATTTCATGAAATCTAAGAACATAATAAAATAAAGAATCCCTAAACCAGTTTCCCAATAATTAATCCATATTCAATCATAATTGATATTTTAAAAAGAAATATTTTAAAAAATTCGAATAATTTGAGAAAATATAACCATTGTTTATTTCTCATAAGAATCGTCTCAAATAAAAAATTTTATTTTTTATTTTTACTCCATTGAAGATCATCATGGGGATAATAAGATTTATTTTTTTCACAATATTTTAAATTTCAGTTCATAGACTTCATAAATATCACATACTTAACAAAGAGAAACTCATTAAATTTACATTTATAGTCCATTTTTAGAAGTAAAAATAATCTTATAAAATGAATCTTATATTTTCCTACTCACACTTTTGAAATTTACCTTATAAAATGACTTATGATTTCTAAATGATATATATGTGTTCCTATTGACTCTAATATGATACTTGTCACTATAAAAGAATCATACTAACTCTTACACAATCGGGTTAAATTTTATGAAAATAGATTGACTCTTACAATATGGTAATGATTTTTATGAAATTTGTTTTACTCTTATGAAATTGAATAAAATCTATCAAAATCTCAAATATAATTCAAAAATAAATTCAATTAATTTTAGAACAACACCAAATGATCTCATGTCTTCTCAAAGAATATTTGGGATTTAATAACAATTTCAAATTACCTCATAACAAATTTAAATAATAATTGTTTTTTTAGAATAATTCAAAACCCATTTATCATATTTCTAAATTATCATTCAGAATTTAAATATTCAATTTTTTTGTATTTAAATATATCACTACTACCTTGTTATTACATATTAATTCTTACTCACTCTAGACTGCATCCAATTGATTTTATCCACTAAATATAACAACCTTTATACTATATAAAACTGATATGGTTTATCCAAAAATTCAGTGAGAGTTTCCAAAAAAAATTGATCCATATTTAGTATATCTATAATAATATATTTATAAGTTATTTAATAATATGTTACATGTGAAACATCACCTTTTCATAGTAATTTTTATCACTATTCAAGTCCACTTGAAATCAAAACTTATCACTAATCCATAAAAACCAACTCAATAATCATTATAGATTAATGATTTCAATATTGGATCTATATAAATATGTACTTTAGGATAAAATCATGATTATTATTTTCCCAAAATATTTTGATCTACATTTATATGTTCCTTAGTGGGTGTATTCTTTCTCCATCACCCTAATTTAACACATGCATTGACTTTATTTTATATAAATATTCATATTAAATTGAAAAAATACAATACCATCTCATAAATTAGAATTTTTAAAATAATATTTATTTCATATAAAAATTGTTCTAAAAGATATAAGAAATAGGTATTTTTGTTTCAATGTAAATTGTAGGTTACACCTTGTTGATTAGATGAAAAAAGAGTGTAGAAGACTAAATCAATTGTAAATGAGAAAAGGAATCTTATAAAAAAAATTAGGAACCCTAAAACACTAAAAACCATAAATAATGATTGAAAATAAACCCTAGATTCGATGACCTTGGGGAATAATGAATAAGAAATAATATTGAATATGAGATGATAATAGAAGAGGGGACAAAGTTTTTGTGAACCTAATTAAATAAATCATCACTTTTGAGGGGGTTACACCATGAGAGAAGGGATAAGAAATGAATGATATTCCTAGAGGTAGAGGTTGATGAATGGGGGATGGGATTGAAACCCCATTTTAATTCAGATCCTTAAAATATAAAATATTTATAACAATTTATGTGTCCAAAGAATATTGAAGGATGTCACTAACAACATGAAGGGATATCGAACAAGTGAAAATCAATATCATATTTTAAATGATTAAAATAATTACTAAATGAGGGTGATAGAGGTGAATGATAATTATCAAAGAATACAAGGAAATTTTGTTTAAAAGAACATTGTTAAGATTTTGAAATATAGAATAGTACAAAAATTACTAAAACTAAACCATGAAAGAATTAAAACTTTTGAAACATGTAATAATGAAAAAATAGTGAACATGAGTTATAAGGTAGTGAAGATCTGTATAAATAATCTTTTTGAGTTAATACATTCAAATGTGTGAGGCCTTATGAGCTTTAAGTAAATCACTATGGATAAGTAATTTATAGATTTTATTGATGATTTTACAAATATGTATTATGTTTAATTTATTTCGAGTATATCACAAGCTTTAGAGAAGCTTTATAACATTCATATGTGTTCTAAAAATAAAATGGGATGTGGTATCAAAATATTGTAGTTGTAAAATGGATCTTGAAACAAGAATGAGGGATTTCGATTATATTTAGATAAATATGTTGTAATTCATAAACACATTGTTCCATAAAAACCTAAATAATTAGTGTTTCTAAGTGGGATAATTATACTTTTATGGACATGGGTAGAACTATGTTATTAGATCATAACACATCAACATATTTTTAGATACAAGAAACGACTGTGGCTGTCTATATTCAAAACTAAGATTTTTTCTAATTGAAATTGGTTAACAATCTTTATGAGATACATTTTTTATGAATTCAAACATAATTATTCTAATGGTTTTTAGTAGACCATGTTACATTATAATAAAAACAAAATACTTAGGAATGTTTGATGATAGAGGCGTTGAGGTAATATTCCTTGGATGTACACCCGATGATAAAAGTTTTTTATATTAAAATATAAAACCAAGGAAAATAACTGATAAATATGATATTATTATTTTGAATTATAAAAAATCCTAGAAAATATAATCTCTTATTAATACTGATATAGAATAACTTTATAGGGATATAATTGGAAAATATGATACATATTTAAATATTGTATAGTATTTTTTAAATTACAAATATGATTATGAAAATTCATGTGATGAGGATGTTATGAAGTAAGGGGATATATATCTTGAATACATATAAAACATGTTAATCATAAAATAGTACATAGATATAGAAAAGGTAATGTTAAAACCCATAGAATTATATGAATGTAAAATCACACCATATTGCTTTCACAGTTGAAAAAAAAAGAATGTTTTTAAGGAAACTTCTACATAAAATAGATAAATATTACATCAATATAGATGAATATTCAATAAATTTTAAAATAATACATGAAAAAGGATAGTAAAAATTAGTTTCATTAGAGACTATAAAATTATTCAACTTATTTAATACAACATCTTCAATATTTCTAATAAATGTTTTCTCCTACAGTACCCTTTTCAAACGTATACTACATAAAAACCATCTTCAAAAAACAATATAAAATTGAAACATGAGGAAGAGTGATATCATATTATAATAAAGGATTAACATGAGATATGTATATCTAGGATAAAATGTAAGTATAAGATTATATTAATTCTATCATATCGTGGTAAAAAATTACAAAGGTCATACGTAAACCATCATTGATTTTAATTTATAAGTCAAGGTATAGAGGATTATCATTTTAAAGGAAATGATTAATAAAAGTGAGGAATCATTAATAATCAATAACTATCAAAGAGAATATTTTATAATAATAATGAGGAGTTTTTTTAATACAGATAAGTAGATAAAATCATTTCTTTAGTCAAGGTTCACACCCAACACTATC
>CAUJRU010002449.1:0-76738 GCA_963277665.1 Viscum album | reverse complement strand
TATTGGATACCAATATTTCATATACATCATGTGTTTTATGTTCCATGATGATCTATATAAAGATCTAATAATTTCTACACGACTGAAATCCTTCCCTAGTTTCATTACAGATTACAACATGAAGAGTGGTGAGAACACTCTTTTATAACTTATTATTTTCATTTTCTATGTTGACAACAACTTGGGGAATAAAAAATACACAATCATTATGGTTAATAAGAAAATTAAGGACAATAAAAATTGGCCCAAAACCCTATATAAGTCTAAACCACCCAAGGATCATCATTCCAAGAAGAATATGATCAAAAGGCCTATGAAGGAAAAGAAAATATTGTTTCGTATGTGGTATGTTGGTCCACTGGATGATGATTTTCATTAAAAAACTATGGGATGTTAATGTTGTGTTCATTATTGATTGTAATATTTCAACATCTACATATTCGGTATTAGATATAGCTTTTGGTGAATACATCTATATCGAAATGCATGATCTATGTAGAATCCTATATATGTCCAATGAAAAGGTTGATATTTTAGTATCCAATGGTTCAAAATATAAAAATTTGATATAGGATACCAACACAATTTGTTTCAAAATGAAATGATTTTAGTCTAATAGAATATTTTTATGTAATTTTTTACTAAAAAAGCCAAATATGTTTAATTGCATGAAATGTGTGGATTATTTTTAATATTTGGAAATAAAAAACTCTTCTTTTAGAAAGACAACAATTTTTATGGTATGAAACATCTAAATAATGGAGTTTATATATTGAATTAAGACCAACATGTATGTAAAATTGACATTGAATCATGTTCACATAACACATATAACAAACGGCTACGGTATCATCATATTGATCAGATAAGAAATTATATTTTAAAATATTTTTATTAAGGGATATATTTGTAATATTATGAGATACAACAACATAAAATATATCGTGCATGTTTTCCAAGAGAAATAACCAAACCAGAACTTGGAAGATAGGATGAAAGTGCCGCTGAGATTATACGATTGTTACAAATTAATGTTTGTGTACATTTTCCAGTGGAAGATATATGTGGATATTCTTACTTAATATCATTTACAAATTTCATGAATATATTTGGATTTTTCTACATGATATGGTATATGTTTCAGTCCTTTTTGAAATTTATTGAATTCCATAATTATGTATTGTATCAACTTGGTAAGAAGATAATGAACCATCGATCTAATAAATGTGGTGAATGACATAACCAAGGGTTTATCAAGTTTCTCTAGAAGTTTGTAATTCTATCTATCTCATTCCTTCTTATAAACCTTCATTGAATGATGTTAGTGAATGAAGGAATTGTACCTTTTTAGAAATGTTATGGTTAATGGTGAATCATGTATATCTTCCATAATATTCTTAGGCATATGTAATACAAACTACGATACACACAATAAATCTTGTACTGAATAATGTGTAAAATAAAATTCCCATCAAGTTAAGGAATATCAAGAGACTTATTCTGTTACATAAACATGTATGGGAATGTGAGACATTTTTTAAGGCCATGTATAGAAAAAAAATATAACCATGTGGAATGAAATTTGTATTTTTAAGATAGCCAAAAGAATCCAATGTAAATTTAATATATAACCCCTTATGAATGAATGTTAATATCATGTGACAAAACATATTTTTTTTGTAGGGGCCCATATAAATGATCCTAGGACCCCCATAGAGTTGAGTGAATCATTGTTTTTTATTTTAATATTAATATGATAGTTCTCGATTCCACATTGGAAAGAACTAATTAATCCTATATGATGAATATGATCCTTAATCAAACATTCACATGCAATGATATGATGTCCAAAAATTTTACACGGGTCACCACTTAGAGCAACATCCACGGGGAATACTCTAAAATTGTATGAGTCATACCAAAATTCCCTATTATTAAATAGTTGTGGAGTAAACAAGTTAAAAATAGTAATTATATTATTGGAACCCTGCCTTTACAAGAAATTAGTGATAGAACACTACGTCCATCATAACCATTCCGTTGACTCGCCCATTATCACTATGTAGGGAAGGATCTGGACTTAGTTTATTGATATAAAGGTCTCTTCAATGGATAGTAATTAAATAATGCATACTCATGTATAAATAGATATTCTGTTGAAGTCAAGATTTTCCCCTATATATTTAATCAACATTTTCATGAACACTTTAGTTCGTTGACTGTTCCACTACGAACTATCCTAAATCCATAATAAACTATATTGCATCGCATATTGTGACTGCTTCTTACACATACTGCCCTATTCTGCATTCTTTAAGAGATTCCTCTGTGTACAACCCTTCTCCTCCACGTACTACCCTAATCCAAGTAATGTGGGTGATTTCTCCATGAACTACACATTCTCTTATGGAATGTATTATCCAATATGGACCACCACCCTTTCTGTGGACCATTTTCCTCCTCCGTAAACAACCTTTTTCTTCACCGAATTATCTTCCAGTGAAACACTCTGGGCATCAAGAAAATCTTTTGATATTTCTAATTAGAATCACTCACTCTAAATAAATAATTATGACTATTTGTATTGGCAAATAGATCTGAAACTATCGTTGATCTGAGATTTTCCAATTCATTGATTTCATATAGCCTCACTGTGTACTGCTTCACCCACAAACCATTTTCCCTATGTTGTCTACATACCTCCATTCTTCTTTCACGAAAACAAAAATCAGCATCTCATTTCTACAAAATATGATCTCTACTACATATCTCAAACCATTTGTGAACCATTTTCCACCCGTGAACCTCATTTCTTCACCATGAACCAGTTTTCGTTCCGCAAACCATTCCCGCAATGTGGTTCACAGTTCACTTCCTTTGTTGAATTTATATGCCATTATGCATTCCAATATTTATTTTCCATGAAATATTCCTAGAAATACCATTTTTTCACTATCATTGTAGTCCACATATTTTTCATCCATGTGGAAGTTGAAAAAAACAAACTATACTCCATTATAATAAAAAAACTGCCTTAGGTCCAACACCATCCTAAAGAACGATAATTTGAGCATGATTGAACTAGATGAAGTAGATGGTCAATAAAAATAAGATTTGGTACTCGAACCAATTACATAGGTCCCCATTTAATAATTTCTTCCTACAATATATTGTTTTGTAGTCACAAAAAATAATGATTCTTTATTAGTAGGTAATATTGAACATCTCTCCTAAAATGTGGTAGAAGAGATATCATAAGCTACAAAATTGAAGGACGCCATTAATTTTTATAATGATTCTATGTATCATAACCATGTTTCGGCTTTGGTTAATCTACAAGTTTATGTATATCCTATTAGATGAAATTATGTTTTCAAGAGAAAACTTGTCGTCGAAGGTAACATGCCTATAATGAAAGGCTATTTTCAATAGGGTTTAAACTATGTAATGGAATTGAATATGATTAATCCTTTCAATAGTTTCCATGTTTAAATACATTATAATTCTAATTACTACAGCTTGTTACCATGATTATGAAATTTGGAAGATGAATGTAAAAAGAGTATTTCATAGTAGGAACCACTAGATGAGGTCACATGGAACAACTAGATGGTTTTTTTGAATCCAAATAATTCAAAATAGCTTTTCGAGTTATTTAGATTCATTTATGGATTGAAGAAATCATATAGGTCATGGAATATTCATTTTGATAAATATGTAAATGAATTTTGTTTCATGAAGAAAAAAATGTGATCACAGTGTTTACGAGATGTTTAGTGGGAGTGTGGTCATTAGTGTATTATTATGACACACTAGTTAACGGAAATGACTTACCGGTCTTACATTCAGTTATGTAGTGGTTAGATATACGCTACTAAATGATATACATAGCTGAAACAGTCAATATTCTACGGATAATGATCATTGGTGATAGATTTGAGAGGCTTCATGGACTATGACAAGGTACAATAATTAAAAATATAATAATGTGATTTAGAATTGATCAATCCAAGTGAGTATTGCTTCTAGTGTCACATGGTATACATATTTACAAGAAAATGTGTCCTTAGACACAAGAGAAGAAATATGGGATGAGTAGGATCTCATACAGTTCTATGATAGGGTCAATCATGTATTCCATTAGATGTATTAGGATTTATATTTCCTATGAATTGAGCATTGTAGGAATATATCTTTATGGCCCTGGTCAACACCATAAGATTTTTATTATGGTTTTCCTTAAGTATCTATGAAAAAATATGTATATATTCCCATTATTTTGTGGAGATAAGGAACTAGTTAAAAGTGGTTAAACCAATAAAATATTTAAAACATATAAGAATGATATGGTTTTTTAGTTAGGATAGGTATTTAGTATTAATGGAGGATTTGTGAGATTTAATATTTCAAAATAGAAATTTCCATTGATTCTAAAATATATTCTAAATATATATAGGATTTCAATGTAGCTATAGAATAAATTTGGATACACAACTTTGTCTATAATCATGATGTGGTACCTAATAGTAAATAACCTATCACATTATATTATGATACTGATATATTAGTTTCTCTTGAAAAAGAATCAAGGGAATAACAATGAAAAAAATAATAAACTCTGGATATAACACCACTTGAGATAATTTTATTATATGGGTGAATATATTTTAAAAATAGTTTCCATGCAAGAAAAAATGGTGGTCCCCTTAGCTATATCCTTATCTCGGTAGAATCGTGATTATCATATTGTGCTAGCAGATTGATGGTTACTGTTGTTAGCTATAGAGAAAGTGGGATTTAGATAGATGTTTCTCCCTATAACCAACCTCTGTGTAATTTATGGTTACCTTTATTCATTTTTTGAATATTAATAAATATTTTATCACATCCTGTTTTTTTTCTTCTTGACATAGTATGTGATAATTTCAAAAGTGTAGTTGTCATACTAAAATGTTACAGACATTTCCTATGATTATGAGAGCCTAGAAGTTTCGTGATAATATTATAAAATATATATTCTATAGTCATATGGTATCATTTGACCATACACAGATGATATAGGCCATCTAAGGTGGAGATGAATAGGCCCTCGATACCCATTCTCATGGTGTTTGACCTCGGTAATTTCTAGCGAAGAAGATTTTGCAAACCTAACCCACCAATATGAAATCCACATTTATATGTTTAAATGGATATTCCTATATATGAAGATGTGTATTTATCCATAAAATTGAATAATATTACTATAAATTAATAATACTAGTTGAATACTAGAATGTGTGTATGGAAACCATGACGAAATATGTTTGCAGTGTGGCAGGATACATCAGGTGCATCATGAGTAATATTGAATTAATAAATAAAAAAAGATATTATTTTCTAATACTATTCATTAACATATGTTTATATATTAGGACCATCAATGTAAATTTGATAGCCCAAACAAATCGATGGATGTGGGGTTATGTGGGTAGGTTCAATTGTTTAATGTCAAAGAAAGATACATCTAGTACATAGGTTGATGATACCCACATGAAACATGGTTTATTAGATATATCATGATAAGGGGATTATATTACACAATATTTTATTGTATGAGGTTGTATGTCATTGTGAAATTATGTGTACCGATACATGTTATCAGATACTAACCTTGGATTTTGTTTGGCCCTGCCTAATTCCATTGATAAAGAGGCCTAAAGGGTCACATTCTAAGTGTATATAGAACCTTATTCTAATAATAATAAAATTTATTATTTAACAAGATGAATAAATATTATTCACTAATATATTTTAATAATTACATATCATTTTCTTTTATATTATTTGACTATAATATTTATTTTTTTAATATAAAATAGGGAAAATTTTCTTATTTGTTAAATAAAAAGTTGTTATTGAAGGCCTCATAAATATTATGGAGAAATGAAATGCAATTTTTAATTGTCCAAAGAGAAATAATTCATATTAATTATTATCTGAATAATATTTCAAAACATTATTACAAAAATAAAATTTAATTAATTCAATGGGGTTTCAAAAGATAATAAATAACAATAATATTTTTAATATAGACATTTGGTATTATAGGTATTAAATGAATAAAAATGTAACTATTGATATTATTATTTTAAAAACCCATCAATATTTAAAACATATTATATTATTACTAACCCAATGGGTTTTTTTATTTGTGCGCAATTAATCAAGGATAATTCCCTCAAGACCTAGAGTGAATATCTATATGAAAACTCTATATAATGAAGAGAAATCCCCCATCCCACTAAATTTTAGTGACATCTATAATTTCCCTTCTGGATGTGATTCACATGATGATCATAGATGAGTGACGCATTTCAAGTCAAACACCCAACAAATAACTGTATCTAAACCTCAACCCCAATAGTCAACAATGAATATCCCTGTATACTAAATGAACCTATGGAATAATGAAACCCATACCCACACTAGGGGATAAAAAATCATCTCATAGAGAGACAAAACTAATATAAGGGAAATTAAAATCATCACATAGTGATAAAAAACCTACATAAGGGAAATCATACACTATATAAAAATTTCAAAGACACCCTCCCACAATGGTCTACTTCATTGTAATAAAAAATAAGGCCCAAGGCATTTATTTCCATAAAAACATTTCAATATAAACATTGAGTAATTTTTAATAATTGGTAAACCCCACACACTCAAAAAATGTTATTTAAAATATTTTAATGAATTCCATTATAAATTACATTGAGTTCAACAACTCAGTTTATGTAAAAGATCACATAAAAATATAATATTAACTCATTGAAAACAAAAATCATATCAAAAACCAATGAAAATTGTGACTAAAATATAAAATACCCTTCGAAATTTCACAAAATCAAATCACTTCTAAAAAATTCATTTTAAACATATAAATATGTAATTTAAAAGAGAACCAATTATTCTAAGCACAAAACACAATAAAATGGTTATTAAAACATCAAAATGGTATCACATATAATCATATGATTAATAAAATAGAATTTAGGAAGGATATGAAAACTATAAATTCCAAAAGTATTCATCTTTTTAGAAACACCTACTTGGATAAAGTGAAAATCATTTCAAAACGTGTCACCTTCATTGATTACCACAACCACGCTGATATAAAACACATATACCGACCCTAGAAACCACAAATATCAACATTATTGAATCATAAAACACTAAAATAATCCAAGATATGTCTAAGGCCCATGGGGAAGACAAATCCAAGAGAGGAGAGAGAGGTAAATGATGAATGGGAAATACTGAAAGAAATAGCTCAAGATATCTTGGAAATTACTGAAGTGAAGGTAAGGATCAAAGATGGATGATTTTGGAGCTCCTCCAAGGGATCCCATTAGTCATTAGATATGAATAATGAAGAAGAGTATTAAAACACCTCTTAATTCAAAGAGGTATAATTTTTAATTTACCAAAAATTAAACACAATGGATGTTTGAATTATTTGGTTACACAGTTTTTTAAACCAAGATAAAACATTATGTTGGAAACTACCTAGTCCGGACACTCCACAAACAGTTCAACCTGGGTGCAACATAGTTAAAAAAACCATGATCCGACCATGCTATTAGGCACAATAGAAAACTATATTCACATTGTTTGATTTCCATACAATTTAACAAATCATGTGTAAGTCATGTGTTGAACCCTAGTCACACCTGGAAACCCACAAAGATTATCCTATGGGATGAAATGGTTTGGACATAAAAATTAATTTCCTTGGAGAACAAATTGTTTATAGTTAAAAATTAATTGAGGGGGATCCTCAGGATGGGATTTCACACAATTTACATCCTACCACATTCTGTAACCATGTATAGAAGGAATCCAATGAGAATTTCTATATTAACATATTAAATCCCATGAAAAATCAATACAATCCCAATCCATATAAAATAATAAAAATCAAAAAAACATATTGAATAAAGGGTGTCACGTACATCCCACAATGCCACATTTTTTCACCAGAAAGTCCATAATAAAAAAAGGGAAAGATAAAATAGAAGATCAAAGAGGACCTGACAAAAAGAACTAGCCAACACATTCTAACCATAGAACCAAAAATAAATATTTTCAAAAACTAGGAAATTGATCAACAACAATATTACCCATCTTCTCAATGTATAACATAAAAAAAACTTCAAATAAGAAGACATATTATGAAAGGGAGGCCTGAAATGGTTTCCCTAAAATTTATAATTCCTCTAACATTGAGAATCCTCAGAATAAAAACTATTAAATTTTTCATAGTACAACCAAGAAACCAATGTAGAAACACACTTTCCAATCAAAATAACATACAAATCCAGAGAAGGAAAAGAACCCACAAATATCCTCAAAATAAAGAAATGGGATCTCATCTCAAATCATGATACACAACGATAACCTATATTCATGAACTATAAAACATAACATTGCATATAAAAAAATGGAATAATCAAAAAACCATTTAATATACCATCTCAACTGGTTGAACAAACACCCTAGTTACCCAATCATGCACTCATGACTACTCTCATGTACATATGATGAGCACATCAATGTCTCAACATATAAATGGGTGAAACGTATTACTCACTAGAAAATAACAAAAAAAAAATAACGTCTCTAAATGAAATATTACCCACAAACAACCATTAAATGAAATAAAACCTTGTGAAATAAACTCAATATCCACTCACAATAGAGGGAGAAAATTCCAAAAAAAAATCAAAGAATTCCATAAATTGGAAATAAAAAATAACCATAAGAAACATCAACAATGTGGAATCATCCATATGATTATGAAAAATAAATTAAAGCTCCAAATAAATGATCAAGATAATCTATGGAAAGGTATGAAAACATAAAACTATACTAAAAGTGTTAAACCCAATACATCCACTAATAACCCATCTTACAAAAAATATTAAAATGAACCAAACTTCCAATGAAGATGAAAAACCAAGGATACATAAAATAGGAGGGACTAATATACCCTATATCCAAACCATAGAATAATAGGGGAGATATTATATTACAACTAGAAGGTAACATTGGTTCTAGATCTGGCTAATTCTATTTTTTCTCCTTATTTGTTTGGTTTATACTTATGCCACATTGATAGAACTATGGAATCACCCACCACTAGATGCCTATATTTTTCAGTTTATATTAGTATGGTATTGTTGAATTCATATTTACCATATACATTACCCTACACATTTATAGGTAATAAAAGATCTTGGTGAAGTGAAACTTTGATGAAATGAACTTTATCCTTATTTTTTATAACGATCATTGGATAAAAGGAGACCAATTGAAAAAAGTGATTGAGTTACATCATCACAAATCATTCTCATAGATGAAAACCCATGAGATCAAGATACTTATCACCCGCTAAAAATTCAATAAATATCTACTTGAAAACCCCCATATTCAATATCTATTAAGACATTCCATCATGTAGTTATGGAGGTACCATCGACTCCCAAAAAAAGTGATTGAATCTGACAAGAAAAATATTGATAGCTCTCATCCATGATTTTTGAGGTGTTCCATGAGAATTTAGGGACATATAAATATACTCAATCCAATAAAACAATTTTAATTACCACTAATCATCAATGAAATTGGCCATATACAGATTCAATATGTCTAAAATGGGTTTCGAACTCAGAGAATGTTCCACATCACCACTTCACATGGAGTCTAGTTACACCTGAAATGAAGAAAAAATTGCATTCATTTTTGGAGATATAAAAATACATGAACAACATAAATTTATTCCTCAAAAAACCAAATGATTACACCATATTCTAGGAATCACGAAATGAACAACAAACCTTCAAACAAGTTACAAATATTTACACTAAAATAACATTTCTTTTGGAAAAAACCCTCTACAAAAATGAATATTATATTAATATGATAAAATTTAATAAATAAAATAACAATACAATAAAAATTAAATAATTAAAAAACATCATTATAAAAACAACACATTTCCTTAATAAGTTAATACATAAAAAATTCCTTTCCAAATCACAGATCATTTTAAAACCAATCATAAAAAGAATGCTCATTAAAATTAATTTCCATTTTTCAAAACATTGTTAAAATTTTATTCTAAAGAACATATCGTTTTTGATATAAAAAATCAATTAAAATCTCAATTTTGAAATCAATTACTTTATAGAAACCCAAGTAAAACAGATTAAAATACCCCATTTTACAAATATTATAACAAAAAAAACTATTTTTTAAAAAATTTTTTAAAACATAGGTAATTAAAACATCCTATTTATTCATAAAATCAATCTTTTAAAATAATTTTATTTCGAAAACATCAATTTTCCAAAACATTGTTTTAAAACCAAGTTCCCTCAATGACCCACACAACCTATCAAATAAGGTCCACAAAAATAACATTAAAAATCATCATCAAAACACTCATCCAAACACCTCATATCTGTGAAAATAAAATTTGAATATGTATGGAATCATGAAGAGTCCAAGAAACTATTCATAGAAGAAAACGTTCTATGAATTTTTTCACATGGATAGGGAAAACATGCTCCAACCGTGAAACAAACTCTGTCAAAGAGGCGGAACCAACCACACAGGTACCACATTGTTTACCAAGCCATGCATTCTAAAATTTCAGCTCAGGTGCTCTGTTATTTCCATCCAAAAAAAAGAACACCCAATATCATGTACATTCTCAATGGGGATAAAAAACATCAATTTAGATCAAAATCAATCACAAAAACTAAAAAAATATCAAATTATTATTTAGAACCCAAACATCATGTGTTAGCATGAGGCTCAAGAAGAGAAAGAGAGAGCTAGAATATTCTCCCTATTAAATACCATACTTCGAAAACCATAGACTCCACTATTGCATGATACGTTAATGAAAATGGTGTTTGTCATGAATATTCGATTATAATTATGGAAACCCAAAACCTGCCCTGATTCTTTTTTTATTGAACTTTACTAGGATTCCATCTGACCAAGCACCCATCCCGGCCTACGAAAATCCTTGAAGGGAATTCTCGATCCCCATGTGCATTAAAAAACTACATTGTTATCATAAAAACCCATTTTGGATTGATTTTTTACCCATAAATAAATAAAATGTAAAATAATAAATAAAGAGATAATTTAATAAAGCATTCCAAAAAGGTCATAACCAACTAAACTAATTCAAACCACTTTCATAAATATAACCACAAACACTATCGATTTATTGGAGGATACAAAAAATTAATAATAGATAAAAACACAACCAGTATTAAAACTTCTAAAAAAGTAATGAAGAAGAACATTATACAATATCCACAAAACCACTAATTTCTCACCACAACCCAATTCACACCCCGTCTTCCACAACTAATGAAGAGTGTGTCCAACTAGGAACCTAAATCCTCAAACATATAGTCCTACAATAAATTACTAATAGGTCACCACAACCCACCAAATATATATAAAATGATTCTTTTGGAAATTAATATGTTCATGTATGTATATAATATAGTAGGAAAAAGTTTATATATATAATATTTTATAGAATCTAAAAAAATCTATAATTTTATTTCTTAAAATATATCATTGTTTTCCTAAACAGAAAACAATGATTTCAAAACATTCCCATCATCCCAATCTATTTCAAATCAATAGAAACATTAATTTTTCAATAAAATAATTTATTTAAATTGAAAAAGGTTACTAAAAACCTCTAATAGATTGATTGCATCTCAAAAACCAAACTACCATTTTGTAATATACATTGAGAACTACATATGAGTATTTAATTTCAAAACAGATTTCTCCTAACATGTTTTTAAACACATTTCTATAAAAGAAAATGAATCATAACACAAATGGGTCAACCGCAACAAAACAACCTCCATCCCTAGCAGAAGACATATATCAAATTTTAACAACAATAGGTTCAATATCAATGAACGAATAAGAAATGATACAAATGAACACTACAAAAAAATTTTGTTAATAAATAAAAAAATTGAATGATTCTTGGGTGATACCCTAGAGTATATTAACATTAAAATCACATAGCTACATTAGGGTCTACCAACCTACGAACCATCAACCTTCATGCACTGATAAATAACCCAAGTCATCCAAATAAAAAAACAAATTATAGTAAAAAACCTCCCCATGACAATTTTCATATCATGAATAGTTGTTCACTGTTGGCATCCATACCAACATTCATAATAGAAAATATCATCTACTTAGTATCTCGGTTCTTGTTACCAAAAAGGACATGAGGAAAAAGTACATACCTGCCAAGTCTAGTAGAAATGAATTAACTATTGATAATCCTGAACTATGAAACCCAACAATGAATATACCCATATAAAAAATGGAACCACAACATAATAAATCACATTCACGAAAATTGAGGGAAACAATGATCTATTTGGGATTTATAACCCATATAATGGAATCTAAAAGAATTACATGATGATAAAAATACCACCCAAGGGGTAATATATTTAAGGGGAAATCAAGGGGTTCTTTTCACGTTACCCAATGTTTTTAAAAAGTTAATAAATTGTGTCATTAACAATGAAAAATGGATTAGGAAGCCAAAACATTTAAAATTTAGTAAAATTAATTTTCCAACACTCTTTGGAAAATAATTTAAATCAAACAAAATTTCAAAAAATTTGAAAAACACCCTCCCATGTGGTTCTTCTTCGTTGAAATACAAAACAAGGTCTGAGACCTTCAATTACATCAAACCGATTTCAAAATATCGATCAAGGCATTTTTTAAAATGGTTAATAAACACTCACATTTTGAATTAGAATTTTATATCCAATAAATGACCCCTTAATAATTTAATTTTTTGTCACCCCCTCATATTAAGTAAAATACCACATTAAAATATATTTATCACTCATTGGAAACAAAAAATAAATTAAATTCAAATGCACATAATAAAAACCATTTCATATATCCCCATTAATATTTCACTAATGTTTTGGACATTAAAATGTTCTATTTAAAACATGAAAACATGGAACTTCAATGCGAACCTAGTTCATTCAAGCTAAAAACATAGTGAAATTGTTTTAAAACATCATAAAGGTATCAATTATAATCATGATATTAATTAAATGATACTAATAAAGAATAATCAATATTTTAATTCCAAAAATGATAAAATTATATAGAAATGTCTACTTAGATGGAGCCTGATGCTACTCAAAAATTACTCCTTCAAAAGAGATCACATCCATGGGGGTTTAAATAGTGTATAAATACCCTAGACACTAAAAATACTAAAATTAGATCTATCCGTAACCTTAAAATTTAACATATGATTTATAGTGTTCATGGGGAAAGCCAATGTCACTAGAGGGGAGAGATGTAATGGATGAAGAAGAAAAGAGAAGAATAAATGCAATAAAACCACTTCGATATCACTAAATATAATGATAGGAATATGGATGGAAGAGTTTGGATATACTCATTGTTCTCTCAAGGGTAAAATAATACATATTGGGGGAATTTGTAAACGTAATATGTTACCACAAATTAAACACATTGGAATGCTATATAGTTTTCCAAATTGTGTGCCAACAATACATTGGGCACTACATAGGCCAGAAACCCCATTAATGGATCACCTTATACATTTAATGTTTTTAAAAAGGATTTTATAACTATGATATTTGGTGTAATAAAAAACCATATCAACACCACAAGATGGACAAATACTTTTCCAAATTGTGAGCATATTTTGTGCAACACAATAGAGACAACAGAGAACATGCACAATTTATTCTGGGGAATCACATTTTTTGTACATAAACATGAGATTTTTGTGCTAAAAATACATGAATAATTTAAAATGAAATTATTAGTATCCTCTCAATGGGTGGTCACACACATTCCCTCTAACAATGAACCTTAACCAAGCATGTAAGGAAACATATGAGAAATTCTAATTTCCCAGGAAAAAACACATGGAATCTAAAAATGAACCTCAACCTCATAAAATAACATAAAATAAACATCATAATTACATGGCGTTGTCAAAAACTCCCCTCCATGCTAATTCCCCCCCCCCCCCCCAAATTCCACAGTAAAAAGTAATGTCCAATGAAAATAAATGATCTAAAAAGGAACTAACCAAATGCACAACTGAACACCGATTACCTTCAAAATACAGAACTCTATTTCTCAATAATGATTAATCTAGTTTTCTATAAGTTTACTAAATTTCTATAAGAATAGATGAATTAAGAAATTTCTAATCCAAATGTTCTACTTTCAACAGTTCATAATCTTTACTTTTTAAAATCAGAACCCAATTTCATAAATAAAACATTTTACTAAATTTATACATTCCCAAGGTTTTACAATAATTTTTTAAAAGAAATGTATCTTAAAGATGTTGAGACCTTTATTTGAATTTGAAATATATTTTTAATCAAACGAAATAATACATTTTAATACAATTATAAGAACATTCTAATTGGATTATTGAATCATTATAATTGGATGATAGAAAATTTCTAATTAAATTATTAAAATATTTATAAATGGATGATCTATGTTTACACTACCAAAATGATAACATTACATCATTGTTATCAATTTCCATTATGAAAATCGGATAAGTTATGTATTTAACATCCATGTAAAGAAATATTTTGCTCCAATCCTTTTCAGCCAACACCAAGAATCACAAAATATGACCACTAGAGAATTTCTTATTGTAATAGTTGCATTAAAGGATAAGGAATTAGAAAAATTTTCAAATCAATCCATCTAATATTTTCCAAGTTTTAAAATCTTATTAAATGATATTTTTAAATATTTAGAGAGTTTTAATTATATGTAATCTGAGTAAGGATTGTAAATTCCATATACCATTTTTATTTTGTAATAATTATGTTTGATCTAGTTTGATGTAGGTATTTTGGGGATAGGAAGATAGATAATAATATTATATTTTCATCAAGGGTTCTCATGAATATTGAAATATAGTTACCAATGAATAACTACAGTGAAACATATTCTCAAATAATTGAAAAACCATGTGAGAAACTCACAGTCAAAAAATAACTTTCAAACCAATGGAATGAAAACAAACCACAATCTACAACAAAATAATGAAATTAGATCTCATTTTAGGTCACAATAAATAGGAAAAACATAGGGTAAATAACTGGATCGTACTCATAAGGAGTATCCAAAAATGGTATAATCATAATACTGGGTACTATATAAACTCAACCAGTAGAACAAACACCCCATCTTCCCAATCTTTCAGTCAATTCCTTTCTCATGTCCAACTAATGAGATACTGAATGGATCGATAAAAAACTAAAACAACCCACTAATATGATGAATGGTTCCCCCAAACAATAAATCACAATGAAATGACGCCCTCAACTGACCAAAAAAAAGAAAGGAAACCTAGATAACAACCTCAAAATCCATCCACAATAGAGGGAGCATGGATTATTCCTCAAAAGAAACAAAGCATACAATAAATAGAAATAAAAAAATTCTATAGAAACAAATTAAATGGGGAACCATCCAAAAGATTATAATAACAATATCCTAAGGTCCAAAACCATGATGACAAGCATTAAATGAAATTTCTAAAAAATGACCCATACTCCATGGATAAAAAACAAGACTAATTTTAAAATATCATCATACAAAACTTATTTAGATAGACTAAATTACCATGATATAGGCCAACCCTAGGATACTCAATATATGAGGGCTTATGATGCCATAGATCCCCATACCTGAAGTAAATTAGATAACTCCTCTTCTCATGAGACTGACCATATACTTCTAGCACTAGATCATGTTATATTTTCTCCTAACATTCAAGTTTATCATCACACCCATTTAAAGGTACTAATGAAGTAACCTCTACTGGATACCTATATTGGAAATCTAGCATTAAAATGGACTCATTTATAGCCTCTTAAAAAGATTTCAAACTTACTAAAATTTAATTTTTTTGTCCAACACGTATGTTGAAAAAGTGACAAACAAGAATAGTACAGTCAAGTAGTGTTAATTACTTTAAAAATGATGGTATTTTTAAAAACAATACTTAAATTATTAGATTATATTACCTTATATATCATCAAGTTAAGAAAAAGTATTTTTATGTCTATGTCAACTTGGACTATATCATCAAAACATGCAGAAACCTTGTGCAATGTTTGAAAGCATTCTTCCACATTAATAATTATCATATTGAATCCATTTTCCAAAATTATTTCTTAATTATTGATCCACACCCATATTCACTCATTAGTATTAACATGTAGATCTCTTTTAATGATTCAATCCATCCCAAATTTAGAGTCCATGATATGGATTGGGTCCCTATGCAATGGAACCATAGAATTTAATATAACAACTAGATGTTTTTTCCCTTTCCATCTCCTACTTATTTCATCCCCAGTACCTTTTCCTCTACACCATCTTGCCTTGTTATATGATATTAAATCATTCCATTTTTTGGGGTCGAGATTTTATTTCATTCCTAAATATTGACCAATGAACCCCCATTCATCAACATATATTTTCTAGTAGACCCTATTTCCATTGGCTTTAGTAGTTTAGATTAATCCTTCCAATGTTTAGTAATTTTACATTTAACCACAATACATTCCCCACATGAGGATTTCCATTCCACTTCTCATTATTCCTTATGCTATATTGTCCTCTATCACATATTTCTTCCCCAATTTAAATTATGATTTTACTAGATATTTATGTTTAGTAATCGACCTCGGAAAGATCATATTCTCTTATGGTATTTTCGAGTAAATACATTGAGTGCATTCCCAAAAGAGTCTGATAACCCTGAGTTGGGCATATGGATTTAGCTCAAGATAAATCTCTATCCTTCAGACATGGTCCTTCTTCAACCATACCAGAAAAAGGGTTACTCGTATTTACTCATGGTATTATATTTAGTGGGATCTCTTTTACCACCAATGATTTATGAGGGAATCTCTCTTAGCTCTTATTACCTTGTAAAACACATTTAAAAACCTCTTATACTTTCTCCTTATGATTGAATCAGTTATCGAGTCAAATAATCTCTGAGACAGTTTTGACTAAAACTATTTCAAAGACCTCCTTATCTCTTACTAAATCAGATGTGTCCGGTGTCCACCTAATGTCCGATAAGACATGTTTTAGATGTGTAAAACATCCTCCACCATAGTATTATTGATCATAGTTCTTCCCTTACATTGAGTTGATGAATCATGTGCTAGCCCAATATATATCATTGAGGGGTTCTTAATAACCATTATGGCGTCTTCCGGTATGAAATCAGAATACTCATTTCAATACGTCCTAAACTATATAACTTCATGTACATTGTGACTTGAAAACTCCCCTTCCTTCGAGTCTTGCACCTGTATATTTCTATGTTCTCTACGGAAGACTAAAACTAAATAACCTAGCTGACCTCTGAAGGCATATAGATCTTTATACGATACAAATAAAACAACTATATCAACTAGAATTCCTCTCTAACAATTATCCACACCCAGTACACTAACATCTTCGAGGCATAAACATCCACAGAAATGTATGGGAAAATAGAATGTCTCAAAACATCTCTTCGACTGTCAGATCACAAAAAACAACCAACCTTGTTTCTATGTAACCACATGATGGAAGGGTTTTGAAAGGGAATTGGGAGCTCCTAATAGAATACCCAAATCAATGCCAATAATTAATATTGCATCATGTGAAAATAAATGTTCCACTATAGAATATAGAAGAAACATTCATAGTATTTGTGAGGATATTGGGAACAAGGAATAATCTGATCATCCATCATTATAAATTTGGTCATAATTTTAATCCTATATAGAAGACAACCACCATTCATTATTGTAAAACATGAGATTCGGACCAAACCATTCGAACATGTCTACATAAGTTTGGTGATAACCAAATTGATCCAGTAAGGCCAAAATGAATTTATCCAAAGAATTTTTGAACTCCCACATGATGATTGATAGCCGAGGCACATCTTTTTAGAGATATAAGTCATTTGGGAAAAATACGGTCTGAAGAAATGATAGATGAAAATGTTTATTCGAGATAGGGAGACTGTACTAATGGCATTCCTTTAAGGTTGAAGGAAGGAGGTAACTGAACCCCTCTATAGAAGAGGAGGGATCTGAGATCTCTTCTATCAATTCCTTGGGAATCTTCCGGAGAGCACAAAGAAGAGGGTGTGTTATTGAACTAATATCTATTTGAAGGTAACCTCCAATGAAATGAGAATTATTAGAATAATTGATTACTAGATTTTGAGAAAAGAGTCCCATATTAAAAAAGTGATCAATGTACATCCTCACAGATTGGTAACCCTAAGGGGCACACAAATGATAAATATATTTCTCCCAATTATCAATATTTTTAAATAATAACTAGAAAACTTCACCTTAGATTATCCACCATTAAACTCCTTCATGAAGCTGGCAAGGAACCAAAAAACTCCAACCAAACTAGATTGAAACTCAAAAAAATTGAAATTGATGTCTCTCATCTCTGAATATTTAGGCATTAAGATAAAATGTTGGATCAACTCAATCGCTTCCAATGACCACACTACTTCCACTAACCCTTAATCACAAATTAAAAACGAAAATTAAAATTCAGGAAGTCTAAGATTGCGTATGATGTCACAGGAGGTTCCGCATCAACAAACCCAATTGGATTCTAGGTAGGCACCAGAATATGAGAAACCATTTCATCTATTCTTGGAGAAAAAAGTAAGAAATACAAAAACAATACCAATTAATTCCTCAATATAAAACATAAAAATTCCAATATATTTTAATAATTAAGGAAAAAATAAAACCCTAAAATGAGGCCCATGTATTAACACCTAAATAAAATTTATTTTGAAACACCCATTTAAAAAAATAAATTATAAAATATTCATCGATAAAGGAGTCTCCCAATATCCAAATTGTAAAAAATTTCAAAACAAAATAGGCTTGGTGGAACACACACACATTGCCCCAATATGAAATGTTTCTGAAAATTATTTCCAAAATCCCACTTCATTTAAAAACCAAGGTTCAAATTAAGTAACATTAAAATTTAATTCAATTTTTTTAAACTCATTAATAATTTGTTATCAAAAAAATATTATTAGAAACAAAAACACTTCCATATCTTCATTTAAGAATCAATTTCATTCATGAATACAATAGGAATAAATTTGTATACAACTCATCTTTAATATACCATAAAAAATTTGAACATTAATAAATATTTCATAAAATAATGGGAATTAAATCATCTAATTTATTCATTAAACCATGTTTTGATGCTAACAAATTCTAAAAAATCCCCATTATTTTCACAAATATAGTCTTAAAACCTATAAAAATCAAATAACTACAAAACCATTATAAAATGTCCACAAATGTATTATAAAAATGGGTTTTGGACCACTCATTGATCTACCACCGATATGTGAAAATCGCTTTAATTGATATCAGGAAAAGTAAGAAGTCTAAAAAACTCAACCAATATAGGAAAAGGGATATGGACATTTGAAATCACGGAATGGGAAACAAAAATCCAACAATGAAACATTCTCTTTAAATAAGGCAGACCGGACCACAATGGCACTGCATGGTTTCCCAATCTTTTAATGTTCACCATGACACTCATGTCCTCATCTATTTCCTTCCCCAAACCAATGATAGACCACATGTACCACATACATACTTAAATAAGATAAAAAAATTAATTTACATGAATCTCCATTACAATAACTACAATCAAACACCAATTCTCAATTCAAAACATGAACATTCCATGGAATCATATGGCTCAGGATGAGTATGTTCAAGCTAGAATATCTCACCACTTACCTCTAATGCTCTAATAATCATAATTTCCTTTCTACTAGAACAACCCCAATATAACAGGGGAAACTCCCAAATCTTTGGATCCTACAAAAAGAATCCCATCACAAGCTCTAATAAAAGTTTGAATCAAACCAAATTGGGCTTCGATCCATCATGGAAAACACCTTGTCCCACCCAAGGACCGAATGGAATTTATAACCACAACGAGCTAGAGAATAGAATCTAGGATTCATTAGAATCCCTTTGGTATTGATTTCAACCAAAAGTGATGAATGATAGTGTAATAAGTAATTATCCAAAATATATAAGTATGCAAATTAGGTCATAACCAACTAAACTAAAGCAACCCATTTTCATTTAATTAATCTCAAATACTGCCCATAAATAATAGGATATTGTATATCATAAAAGATACAAAACTAAAAAAATAAAACAACTATAAATTAAGTCAATATAATAATGATTCCACTTCTATGTTACCACTAATTTCTCACCGCCACCAAACTCACCACACGTCAGCCTCAAAGAATTAAGAATGGATCCAATTGGGAACATCTAACCTAAAATATATGGACATCATATAAATAATATATTGGTTTCTATTACATACCAAATAAATGAAATAGGTTTCAAAATGAAATTCATAAATTATATTTTTAATTTAAACAACAAATTTTACTTTATCACTTATAAATTTTTTTGAAACCAATCCAATTTAAAATTTAATTTTCAAAATATTTATCATTGTTTTTGGGAAGACTGAATTCAAGGGTTTAAAAACATTCCCAGAATACTAAGATTTTTTAAATACACACACCCATTCACATTTCTAAAAAAAATTAATTAATTGTGTCACTTTAATCCATCTAACCAGTTATTTACAACTAAAACGTAAACATCCATTTGGAAATCAACTTTAAGAACTACAAAATAGTCATTAATTTGAAAACGTATTTTCAAAACATATTTGAAAACTCTTTGTCTAGTGGAATTGACCCAACACACACTTAGGCCAATCAAAAAAATAATTTTACGATCCACGATATAATACATATATCCAATTTAAACAAGAATAGGTTCTATATCAATAAATACAGGAAAAATGATACAAATAAGAACTATATAAAACTCCAATAAACCATTAAATATAATGAAATTAAATTTATCATGGTCTATATCTTATGTATTCCTAACTTGAAAAAAAACTGGACATATAAAAGTATACCAACCCATTAAGCCACTACTGAAGAAAAATTAATATAAAAAAATGTCATCCAATTATACCACATAAGATTTTTTGCAAGGAAAAACTCTTCATATCCCTTATATATAAAATGAATTGAGTCCCACTAGTGGCGTGTGAACTAAAATTCATAATAGAAAACTTCTCCCACTTTGTACTAGGGTTCCCATGACAAAAAATAATCTAAGACATATGATTATACAATCCAATTCTAAGAAATAAGGAATAACCGTGTCTAACTCTAACCATTAATACATAAAAATCGATATATCCATATTATATATTCCCTCAAGGCACAACAAAGCACGTTCATTCTCAAGGGTGGCAATAAGCATCTCAAAGTGATTGATAACCTGCATATTGGAAATGATAAGAATCATATTGTGATAATGAACCCACAAAATGGGTAATCAAATCAAGGATAAATCAAAAGGATCCATTCACAATAGCAATTTTAAAACCAAGGATCCAATCGACCCTTTTACACCAAAACATGGCTCAGTATTCCAATATCTATTCCATTTCATAAAATTACATTCCAAACAATCTTTGTAAAATGACGGAAATAACGCATCTTTAACAAATATTTCAAAGACACCCTCCCACTTGGGTCTTCATATTTAAATAAAAATGATGGTTTAATAATATAAATTTGATAAAATATTTCTCAAAATATCTATTAAGGTATTTTTCACTAGGGTGAAACTACAAAAACATTTCAAATAACAATTTGATACCTATTATAAAACCCCTATATAAATAATTTTGAGTCCAACTGGTCACTTTAAGTCCAACTCCTCACATTAAGTCAAAATATACTTTAAAATATAGTTTTATCTCATTGAAAACATTAACCAGATCAACATATGACACAAATCATAAAAACTATTTTAAAATCCCCTCAAGAATTCCAAAAAATCTCAACACATCTAAATATTTCATTTCAAATATGAAAAAAATGAATTTTCAAAGAGAACCCATTTATAGTATGATAAAAACAATATGAAATGGTTGTTTAAACATCATATGTTTATCACATATAATCATAATTTCAATAAAAAGTAATTTAGAAAACTCAATCACACGTTGACTCCCAAAATGAAATAGTCTTATCGAGTAACCAACTATAAATAAGTAAAAACCAAGTCAAAATGAATCAACTTCAATGATGAGGACACCGATGAATATTAAAATGGAATCTACAAACCCCATCAGAAAAAACTCAAAGATTATCTCCACAAAGAATCCTAATATTATGCAAAAAATTTAATAGGATACTTGTGAGAACCAAATCCAATATAAGATAGATATGGAAAGGAATAAGGGTGATTGAGATAAGAAAATGCATCCAAATCTCGTAGAAATGTCCAATAGGAAGGGAAGTAACAATGGTGGAAGAGTTCGGAGCTTCTGCATGTGATCCCAAGAGTCATTCGACGTGAAGGGAAGATAATAATTAAACCCATTTTAATTCAATGATGGACTAATGGGAAACTCCTAAAAAATTAGATACCCAAGATGCCCATACAATTTGGATACAAGGTTTTTCAAAACTATGTGCCACCCATTTCATGGAAACTACCTAGGCCTGAAACCCCTCGTATAGTTCAACTCGAGTACTAGATGTTTACAAAAACAGTGCTCCATACATACCATTAGAGAAAATAAAAATACAATTCCAACATCACATGCTTTCCTCACAATTTACCAAACCATGTTTAATTTATGTGTCACACCCCAAACACATTAAAGAACCCACAAAATTTCCCAAGGGGGATTTCATGCAATGTACTTACCCATGAACTACCCCTGACGACAATCCATGTGTCGTTAAAAAAGAAATGATTAGGCTCCTCGTGAAGGGAGTCCACACCATTTAAATATAACAATTTACCTTAACATTATATAGAAGGAAAAATATTATAATATTTAGTTTATGATCCAAAATAGCATCAAAAATAAAATTGAACCTTATATTCATAAAATAACTCAAAATAAAAAACACAATGATAGTTGGGTTGTCCCGATGTCACAACCATGTAAAATTTTATCCATAAAATTATACATTCATGATGAAGGAAAAGAGAAAACCAAATATACCAATAATACCTAACCAAAAGAACCACTCAATACGGTTTAACATCATAACCAACAACCAATATCTTCAACAATTATCAAACTGACCAACCACAATGTTACCCAACAACTCCAAGAATAACATAAAAAATATCTTCAGACATGAATTCCAATGAATCATGGGATACCTAACATGTTATCTCCTTAATTTATAATTCCTCTAACATGGTGGAACCAGGGAATACTTACCAAGAAATTTATCAACAACGAACCAAAAAGCATGGGAGAAACTCACTCTAGTAACAAAATCACTAACCTCCCGAATGATATAAAAGACAAAAAAAATATCATCAAAATAATTACATAAGATATCATATTTGGTCACGATAAAAATTGATATCCTAGGCTCAAAAACAAGGTCACCCTCACATAGTGAGTCCAAAAATATCATATTCCATACACCATTTAGTAATCTAACTCAACTGGTAGAACAATCATGATAGTTACCAAATCATACACTAAAGACCATTCTCATATCCAAATGATGAGAACCGTAAAGACCCAACAAAATAATGGTAACAAACCGCTAATCTTAAGAGTGGTTCACCCAAATAATGAGGATTAATGAAAAGACAACCACAACCAACCCAAAAAAAGATATCCAAACCAGATAATTGTAACGCCCCGACCCCAGTTACCTAGATTCGGTGCATTATTACATGACATTGGCATGATCAAAAGAAAGATCAAATCTAGAAAGGCTGATTGGTTTAGTAGCCTTGGAAACACTACATATATTCATAAGTCTTACATTACAACATAAAAACGAAAAATACAAAAACATATTTTCTTTGTAGACCACACTCTTATCCCCTCATACTATCCCTGTAGGTCATTCATAATTTACTTCTTCATACCCTGGGAAAACTAAGACATAGAAAAAGGGTGAGCTCAAATACCCAGTAAGGATACCAATATAGCAGAAACTTTCATAAATAAGCATAAACATTTAAGGCAATGTATAACTAAAACAAAAGCCTTTTAAACATAAACTTCAACATAGTATGGAAAAAATAAAATGAAATAATTCCATTTACTTATTTACATGGATATTCTACTAATCGAATAATCACATTCAATATCAATAACCACTTTTATAATGATGAAATACATAATGCCAGACTATCATAACCACATAGCCAAGGCCTCGTCCCAAGACTACAAATAAGATTTTGGCAAGGCCTTGTGCCAGGACACTAGTTTGTCAAATGAGACCTACTGATGCATCGAGGAGCTATAGAGGGCTCCACCCATCACATATTATGTCCAATGCATTCCCATATGAAAAGGTTTAAACATAACATAAACATTCTTATTAAAACTAGCATACAAAATGTAAATTCTATCACCATAAACCATGAATGGTATAAAAATAGCACATCCACGGTCAAACATATCACAAAACCTTCAATACAACATAGAAGTTTTGTATCATAATAAATCAACTTCAAATAGGCATAAAATCCATCAAAGGATGTTGTCATAGATGAAATCAAAACACTTTTTAGAGACATATCTCTTTCTATTTTGAAATCATTTAAAAGTCATATATTTATAAAATAAAACATTTTCTTTGAAAATACTCTTATAATATTGTAAGGGAAGCTTCGATGATTTTATAACGGCGGAAAATAGTCGCACCTGCCGTATAAGTTAAAAAAACATTCTTACCTTAATTTTGTCGAAAAGGTTAAAAAGTACCTTGTTTGGAAAATGACGGAATGATTCCTTTATAAGCAAATTATAAAAAGTCAAACATGGGTATCAAGACTTAAACCCGTAATGTATTAAATAGTAAGAATGTTTTGAAATTCATTTTTAAGAGACATGGATGTGGATGATAAAGAGATCCTAGTAGATTATTTCGTATAAACAACCTCAGATAATGAAGAGATTGCGAAATGAACCCTTACCTTGTAAATTTTCCTTGGTTGAGGTTAGGATAAAATCCTCTATAATGGTGAAATAATTGTTATTAAATTATACAAGAATCATATATATTAATATGTTATCATATATGATCTTTTAACATTGCTTTATTAATAATATCTTAGTATTATCATCGTTTCAGGTGTTAACTTACTCATTTTCTTTTATATGTCTTGTTATGTAAGCCATGTTTTTCATGGAGAGGATGTATATTATTCATATCCAGAATGATATCAAGTCCTTAAACATTATTTTTAAATCATCGAATGATAATTATACTTGAATGGATACGATGGATAATGAAGCCTATCGCGTTCTTGGAGATGGTAGTCTGTACGTACGCACGAGCGACAATATCATTCTTTTGATATTAAAATAATATATAATTGGATAGTATATCATATATATACATAATCATTATCATGTTATATTTATTATTTAAATTAGTTACACATCATTATTATACCCATCCAAATAATAATTTATTGAATAACAATTACACCACGACGTGGAGACGGTAAGCCGTACGTACGCACATATGGTGACATGTTATTCAAAGGATGGATAAAATAATGAATATGGTTGTACCATATTTATAATAACATCACAGTATATATAAGTTACTGGATTTATTATTTTAGAATGGTAATAACAAAGAAAGAAGAAGTGGAAGAAGAAATAAATTTGAAAAAGGGTGGTGAAAACATTACCTCTTCTTCGGGTTCTTTCTTTTGATTTGATCAAAAATGGATCCTTAGGCTGGAATTCTGATCGAACTAAGGCATATAGGTTGTATTGAGGGATGTTGAGAGAGTATTTGGGGAGATTTTGGAAGAACAAAAAGGCTTTGACTGTGTGGAGTAATGAGAAGGCAGAGTGCCCTTTTATAAGAGGGGTGAGGGGCACCTTTGGAAAAGATAGAAATATTATTTTATAATAAATTAATATTCGGTTTCTAATGGCTCCAAGGTAGATTATTTAAATTTTAATGTGGGGATAGGTCGAAAACCACTCATCCAATAGAATTTATACAGGTTTGGGTCATTATACTAACCTTATTTTTAAGTATTAACTCTTAGTTAATTAGTTTCACTTTTATAATGTCTCTTTATATTTTTATATTATATGGTTAATAAACATACTATATACCTCCAAGAGACCCCCAAGTGGTCTACTAATGATACAAATATCATGATATAAGTCTCTTGGACGAACCTTAGATTTTTAGGAATTAATATCAATTAATAATATAATATTTGTTTTAAAAACTCTTTTTTGACAATTTTGACACTATTTTGAAAATTGATTTTTGAGAAAATCATAACAGAATGATTAGTTCTAAAAAAGTAAATTAAATCAATCCTAATATGTCATATTATCCTATAAATTAGTTTAATTCATAAAAAGTGTCATTTTATATTTATTTGGGTATTTACAATATCAATTATTTTAATTTTTCACTATTATGGTAATTACTGCATCATCATTGTGTCATAAATAAATTACATTATTTAATTTCTAAAAATTATAAATAAAATATAATTATGTATGAAATCTTATTATATTTCTAATTAATATTTACAATCGAATTTATATTATGTATTACCTAATATTAAAAATTCTTTAGTAAATAAACATTGATTTTAACTCTTTTAACTCCTCATTGAATTAAATAATAATAAATGTCATAATCTAATACAAGTGCACCTAAATGATAATATTTTATTCATAAGGTTGTTTTTGGTCGAGATACACATGTCCAATATAATTAGTACATGTGTTAGGGTAATATTAATATCATTTTTACCAATAATTACCCTATTTACTTTTAACCGTGGGAAATAAAAGTAAAAAGTTACTATTCACCAAAAATTATTTTCATCTCATTGAAACAAATTTTACTTCTCGATATTAATCGTGTCTCTCATATTTTCAAAATTCCATTTACAAAAGCGGTAAAATTATGTTTTATGAATAATTAAGTTTTTTAACTACCACTTAGTAGTTTCACTATTCATCACAAATTGAAGTTTTTCAGAACAATGCCAAAATTTCACCCTAATCTATAATTGATATTCCGAATTAAAAACTGATGTCTATTTTAAAAAATTCCAAAAAAATAATTTTCATTTATTAATTTTATAATTAATTCCTGCTGTTACAACAAATAGCGTGTTTTTGAGAAACAATATATACTAAAAGATTGACAATTGTTTAGGTCCAATTTCAAAGTAAAATTAATTCTAATGAACACCATTGGATAAAATGGTAAAAATATATTCTTATTATACTTTAAAACCACTCAATTTTATAATTTATCACTATAAATTATTTTGATTAAAAAAGTTGTTTTTAAGTATTTTTCACTATTCTTAAAAATTGGATGTTCTCAGAAAAATACAAAAAAATCATCTTAGGATAATTTCGATATTCCGAAACCAAAAATGAAGTCCATTTTGAAATATAAAATATATATAATTTCAAAACGTAGGTATTACTATTCATAAAGGCTAGTTTGATTGGTTGTGGTGTGTTAGAACTCGATGTTGCGTACAACACACGCTATCACATTATTCAAAGAGAAGCGTACCGTAGAAGCTTGGGGTGTTACATTCTCCTCTCCTTCAAATAATTTCATCCTCGAAATTTCTAGAATACTACCGCATGAAAAGACTCGGATTTTACTTCATCATAACATCATCGGGTTCCCACGTTGCCTATTCCATCTTATGGTTTCTCCACAAAACTTTTACCAGACGCGTCTTCCGGTTTTTCAGTACTTGTTCTCTTGTATCAAGAATCCTGATAGGCTCTTCACAATAATACATATCGGGTTCCAGTTCTAATTTTTCATAGGTGAGTACATTCATTGGGTCAGGCATGTATTTCCTCAACAGAGATATGTGGAACACATCGCAAACTTTGGAGAGACTTAGCGGCATTGCCTATCAGTAAGCTGAAACCCCAATTCGTTATAGAATATCGAAAGGTCCGATGTACCTGGGACTCAATTTACCTTTCTTACCAAAACGTATGACTCCCTTCCATGGAGATACCATCAGGAAAACATGATCACCGACTCAAATTCCAAATCCTTCCTTCGATTATCGGCATAGCTCTTTGGCCTACATTGAGCTACTTTGATGTGATTTTGGATTACCTTCACCTTTTCCATCGTTTCCTCCACCAGTTATGGACCTACAAGTTTTCTTTCACCAACGTCATCCCAACAAGTTGGTTTGCGACATCTCTTTCTGTATAACGCTTCATATGGTGCCATCTGAATACTGGAATAGAATCTATTGTTATAGGAAAATTCTACCAAAGGTAAATATTGATCGCACATACCCTGAAAGTCAAGTGAGCAAGATCTCAACATGTCTTATAGGGTTTGAATAGTCCATTCTGATTGTCCGTCTGTCTGAGGGTGGTAGGCAGTGCTTAAATGAAGTTTAGTATCCAAGGGTTTCTGAATACTTTTCCAAAATCTTGAAGTAAAACGAGGATCATGATTAGAACCAATCGATAGGGGTACTACATGAAGTCTCACATCTTAATCAATATATAGACTTTTAGACGTTCCAGTGGTAGATCTTCTCTTATATCAAGAAAATGTGTTGACTTGGTAAGACGATCAACAATAACCCATATTTCATCGTTCCTTCTAGGAGTATTTGGTAGTCCCATGACAAAGTCCATCGTAATATTGTCCCATTTCCACTATGGTATGGGAAGCGGTTGCATGACTCCTCCAGGTTGTTGTCTTCCAGATTTCACTTGTTGACAAACCATACATCTTGACACAAAATCAGAAATATCCCTCTTCATGTTGTCCCAACAAAAATGTTTCTTCAAATATCTATACATTTTGGTTCTCCCAGGGTGTATAGAGAAATTGGAACTATGAGCATCATCCAGCAATTCCCTTTTTAGATCATGTATATCGGGAATACAATGTCTCTTCTCGAATTTCAAAATTCCATCTTCATACACAATGTCTCTCAATCTCCCATCATTCACAACATTAATATTCATTTGAAATTCTTCATCATCGGTCTGAGAACTCATAATTCATTCTACTAAAGATTGTTTGGGAACCATTTGAAAAAGCATTGATGTTTCACCTTCCCTGGTTATTCCCATGTCCATCCTCACTAGATCCATGAAAATTGGATCCCTTTCAATTCATGTCACGTTCAAAACTCCATGGTCTTTTCTGATCAAAGCAACTACCACCTTGTTTTCTTTCCCTGGGTGGTAGTGTATCATACATTCCTAATACTTGAGTAATTCAAGCCATCTCCTTTGCCTCATGTTGATTTCTTTTTGTGAGAAAATATACTTCAAACACTTGTGATCAGTATAAATCTCACATTTTCACCATAGAGGTAGTACATCCATATATCCAAAGAAAAGATCACAGCTTCTAACTCAAGATCATGAGTAGGATATTTTTGTTCATGAATTTTCTGCTATTGTGATGCATAGGCAATAACCCTATCATTCTTCCTAAGGACACAACCAAGTTCTTTCTTTGATGCATCACTATAAATAACGAACCCATCATTCCCCGATGGTAGAGTCAATAAAGGAGAATTGACTAATATTCTCTTCAGTTCATCAAAACATTCGTCACACTCTTTTTTCCAAACGAATTGAACCCCTTTACATGTGAGCTTTGTTAATGGGTTAGCCAATCGGGAAAAATTCGGGGCGAAATGTTGATAATAACCTGCTAAACCAATAAAACTACATACCTCAGTTATATTCCTAGGTGCTGGCCATTCATGGATTTCCTTGGACTTATAAGGATCAACATAGATTCCATCTTTATAGATAATATGGCCATGAAAAGAAATCTCCTGAAGCTAGAATTCACACTTTCTAAACTTCCCATATAATTCATGTCTTCTCAGAGTCTTCAAGATATTACGCAAGTGATTTTCATGATCTCTGTTGATTTTTGAGTATAACAAGATATCATCAATAAATACCACCACAAATTCATCAATATATTCCTTGAAAACACTATTCATAATATCCATGAATACAGAGGGTGCATGAGTCAATCCAAAAGGCATTACTGTAAACTCATAATGCCCGTACATGGTTTGAAATGTTGTCTTTAGAATGTCTTCCTTCTTCACACAACTGATGGTATCCAAATCGAAGGCCAATCATTAAAAAGTATTGATCTCCATGCATTTGGTCAAATAAATCATCAATGCGAGGTAGGGGATACTTGTTCTTTATTGTTATAGCAATGATCTCCCTATAGTCAATACATGACCTCATGGGTCCATCTTTCTTTTAAAAAAAAGAACAGGGGCTCCCCATGGAGAAACACTGGGGCGAATAAATACTTTATTACTCAATTCCTCTAGCTGTTTCTTTAGTTCGACTAATTCTACAGTGGCCATTCTATATGGGGTCTTTGATATAGGCCTTGATCCAGGAATTAAATCAATAGAAAACTCAACTTCTCGTTCTGCACGATGTCTAGGTAAATCTTCTGGAAATACATCTCCATATTCGTTCACAACCGGTACATCATCTATTTGAACATTCCTTTCCTCACCCACCGTTATTTCATTCTCTTCCTCTTCAATAGTTGAATTTAGTTGAGCTACTGGGGGTGGATCTAGATAAGAATTAGGCGGTGACAATTCTACTCTAAAGATAAGGTGTTCCTTATCATCATCTTCAAGAATCGTAACCTCTTTCTTCTTACAATAAATCTTCACATCATAGTCTGAAAGCCATTCCATATCGATGATTATATCAAACTCAATCATAGGTATGACGATGAGATCAGCAGATAAAGAACATTTATGTGCTCTAATGGGGACTGACTCACAAAACTTTGTTGCATTAATACTTCCCTTAGGAGTTTTAACTGACAACTCCCTTGTTAAATCAAATTGGAAATATCTAATTTTCTTAGCAAACTGGGAAGATATAAAACAATGTGGTGATCCAGAATCAAATAATGCATTTTCTAAACATGTGGAAACCATTAAATTACCAGCCACCACGTCTTTCAGATCTTCTACCTCAGCAGTAGTGATAGCATAATCTTGGCCTTGATCCATTGGCATTTTCTGAGGTAAGTTCCCTGACTCTTAGTACATTCATTTTCATATTTCCCCATTTCCCTGCAACTGTATCACTGAACATTGGTAGCTTCATTCTTCCCTTTGCAATCACGAGCGTGGTGGCCTTTTTCACCACACTTGTAACAGACTCACATTCCCTTCAAGAAAGTACTGGCGTGTTTCTTCCCACATTTACCACAGGATGGATATTCAACATTTCCCTTCTTCTGCTTATTTCCATTCCCAGATTGATCAACAGATCTTTTCTTCTCTTGATTTTCTTTAAAGTCATAAGACTCGGAGAAATCCTTTTCGTTCTTGATATCACGTGGGATAATGTCTTTATACGATAAGAAGGATTGTGATACAAATGCTCGACGAAGAAATGGTTTTAACCCATCAATGAAACGATCAAACTTATTTCATGGGTTACGTATATAATCTCAAACATACCTTGATAACCTTGTAAAGTTAGCCTCATACGTTGTGACATTCTCATCCTCCTTTTGTCTCAGACTCAGAAACTGCCTTTCATATCTGCTCGATGGTCTTTAGGAAAGTATTTTTCTAAAAACAGATCATTGAACTCCCTCCATTCCATATTCGATACTTCATCATCTTCCTTCGTATTTTGAATCAATGACCACCATTGATCAGAATCTCCAGTGATGTAGTAAACTACGACGATAACTTTTTCCCTTTCACTACTCCCCTAAGCCTGAAATATTTTCTCTAGGGAAAATATCCATTGCTCAGCTACTAAGGGATTTGTACTCCCATTGAACGATGGTGGTTGTTTCCTCATGAAGTGATCTATCATTGATCCTCCATGATGTGGATTAGGGTCCTCCATACGGGTAAGGTTATTATTCATAACCTGAGTATGTTGTCCCAGTATGGTGATTAGTTGATCGGCACCAGTTGCATCACCAGCTCTACTATAATTATCTTGAGCAGGAGGGAAATCCCTACATGGAGTGCGTGCATTGATATAGATTCCATTTCTTCCCCTAGGCTCAATTCAAAACAATGGTATAAACTAGATCCGTTTATGAATCAAAATACATAATCCCATACTTACGAAACACTTAACATAAATCGAAAAAGTTATGGATACAATCCATAATCCTAAGAATGTTTTCTTTGAGAATGTATATACTCATAAACCTTTCATAATGATTTGTAAATAAAATGAGAGTTATCCTAAGCATATCCCTCGGGAGTGTCGTAACCAAGAGTACAGTAAGGCCAGTTGTCGTGCACCAGTTCTCGTTCGAGTCTAGATCAAAGTGGTGTTTTCGTGTTTTACCCGTAGGTACATCTGTGCCATAGCCGCCTCTACCTGCTCATATCCAAACAGGGATGAATTTCTCGGAAAAATAACAAAATCTCTACAATACCAAAATTCTAGGAAGTTCTTATATACTAATCCTCAAAGTCCATCATAGGTCTATGTGATATAATCAGAGTTTATCTGAATCTAGCTTCCAAGGTTTGTACTAAACTTCCTCTAATACCAACTGTAACGCCCCGACCCCAGTTACCCAGAGTCGGTGCATTATTACATAACATTGGCATGATCAAAAGAATGATCAAATCTCGAAAGACAAATTGATTTAGTAGCCTTGGAAACACTATATATATTCATAAGTATTATATTACAACATAAAAACGAAAACTACAACAACATAATTTCATCATATACCACACTCTTATCCCCTCATACTATCCCTACAGGTTTTTCATAATTTACTTCTTCATAACCTGGGAAAAATAAAACATAGAAAAGGGGTGAGATCAAATTCCTAGTAAGGATAACAATATAGCGGAAACTTTCATAAATAAGCATAAACATTTAAGGAAATGTATAACTAAAACAAAAGCCTTTTAATCTTAAAATTCAACATTGTATGGAAAAAAATAAAATTAAATAATGCCATTTACTTATTCACATGGATATTCTACTAATCGAATAATCACATGCAATATCAATAACCACTGTCATAATGATGGAATGCATAATGCCAGACTATCATAACCACATAGCCAAGGCCTCATGCAAAGACTACAAATAAGATTTTGTCATGGACTTGTGCCAAGACACTAGTTTGACTCATGAGACCTACTGATGCATCGAGGAGATATAACGGGCTCCACCCATCACATATTAAGTCCAATTCATTCCCATATGAAAAGTTTAAACATAACATAAACATTCGTATTAAAAATAGCATACGAAATGTCAATACTTTCACCATAAACCATGAATGGTATAAAAATAGTACATCCACATTCAAACATATCACAAAAACATCAATACATCATAGAAGTTTTGTATAATAATAAATCAACATCAAATAGGCATAAAATCCATCAAAGGAATTTGACATTGATGAAATAAAAACTCTTTTTAGAGGAATATATCTTTCTATTTTGAAATCATTTAAGATTCATATATTTATAAAATAAAACATTTTCTTTGAAAATATTCTTATAATCTTGTAAGGGAAGCTTCCACGATTTTATAACGACGTAAAATAGCTGCACCCACCGTATAAGTTAAAAAACATTCTTACCTTAATTTTGTTGAAAAGGTTAAAAAGCGCCTTGTTTGGAAAACGACGGAATGATTCCTTTATAAACCTCTTATAAAAAGTAAAACAAGGTAATAAATGACTTTAACCCGTATTCTAGTAAATAGTAAAAAAAATTTGAAATTCATTTTTAAGAAACATGAATGTGGATGATAAAGAGATCCCAATTGATTATTACGTATAAACAACCTCAGATAATGAAGAGATTGTGAAATAAACCCTTACCTTGTACTTTTCCATGGTTGAGGGTAGAGTAACCTCATGTATAATTGTGAAATAATTTTAATTAAATTATACCAAATAATATATAATAATATGATATCATATGTGATCTTTTAACATTGCTTTGTAACCAATATCTTAGTATTATCGTCGTTTCGGGTGTTAACATACTCGTTTTAATTTATATGTTTTGTTACATAAGCCATGTTTGTCATCGATAGGTTTTATCTTTTTCATATCTAGAATGATATCAAGTCCTTAGACATTATTTTTAAATCATCAAATGATAATTATACTTGAATCGATGCGATGGAGAATGAATCTCATCGCGTTCGTGGAGATGGTAGTCCATACGTACACACGAGCGACAATATCATTCTTTTGAAATTAAAATAATATATAATTGGATAGTATATCATATATACATAATCATTATAATGTTATATTTATTATTTACATGAGTTACACATCATTATTATACCCATCCAAATAATAATTTATTGAATAACAATTACACCACGACGTGGAAACGGTAAGCCGTACGTACGGACGTATGGTGACATGTTATTCAAAAGATGGATAGAATACTGAATATGGTTGTACCATATTTAAAATAACATCACAGTATATATAAGATACTGGATATATTATTTTTGAATGGTAATAAAAAAGAAATAAGAAGTGGAAGAAGAAATGAATTTGAAAAATGGTGGTGATAACATTTCCTCTTTTTTGGGTTCTGCCTTTTGATTTGATCAAAAGGGATCCTTAGGATGGATTTCTGATCAAACTAAGGCCTCTAGGTTGTAGTGAGGTAAGTTGAGAGAGTATTTGGGGAGAGTTTGGCCGAACCAAAAGGCTTTAAGGTGTAGAGTAATGAGATGGGAGAGTGCCCTTTTATAAGAGGGGTGAGGTGCACCTTTTGAAAAGATAGAAATATTATTTTATAACAAATTCATATTCGGTTTATAATGGCTCAAAAGAAGATTATTTAAATTTTAATGTGGGGACAGGTCTATAACCACTAAACCAATAGAATTTAGAAAGGTTTGGGTCATTATACTAACCTTATCTTTAAGTATTAACTCTTAGTTAATTACTTTCACGTTTACAATGTCTCTTTTTATTTTTATATAATATGGTTAATAAACTTACTATATACCACCAAGAGACCCCCAAGTGGTCCATTAATGAAACAGCTATCATGATATAATTCTCTTGGCCGAACCGTAGATATTTAAGAATTTAATATCAATTAATAATATAATATTTGTTTTAAAAACTCTTTTATGTCAATTTTGACACTATTTGGAAAATTGATTATTGTTAAAATCATAACATAATTATTAGTTCGAAGAAAGTCAATTAAAACAATTCTAATATTTCATATTATCCTAGAAAATTAGTTTAATTCATTAAAAGTCTCAAATTATATTTATTTGGGTATTTACAATATCAATTATTTTAATTTTTCACTATTATGGTAATTACTGTATCATCATTGTGTCATAAATAAATTAAATTATTTAATGTTTAAAAATTTTAAATAAAATATAATTATGTATAAAATCGTATTATATTTCTAATGAATATTTACAATCGAATTTATCTTATGAATAACCCTATATTAAAAATGTTTTAGTAAATAAACATTGATTTTAACTCTTATAAGTCCTCTTTGAATTAAATAATAATAAATGTCCTAATCTAATCCAAGTGGACCTAAATGATAATATTTTATTCGTAAGGTTGTTTTTGGTCAAGATAAATTTGTCCAATAGAATTACGACATGTTTTAGGGTAATATTAATATCATTTTTACCTTTAATTACCCTATTTACCTTTAACGGTGGTAAATAAAAGTAAAAGTTACTATTCACCAAAAATTATTTTCATCTCGTTGAACCACATTTTACATATTGATATTAACCGTGTCTCTTGGATTTTCGAAATTCCATTCACAGAAGCAGTAAATTTATGTTTTATGAAAAATTATGTTTTTTAATTACCACTTAGTAGTTTCACTATTCATCAAAAATTGAAGTTTTTCAGAACAATGCCAAAATTTCAACCTAAGCTATAATTGATATTCCGAATTCAAAAATGATGTCTATTTTACAAAATTCCAAACCTATAATTTTCATTAATTAATTTTATAATTAATTCCCGATGTCACAACAAATAGCGTGTTTTTAAGAAACAATATATACCAAAAGATTGACAATTGTTTAGGTCCAATTTCATAGTGAAATTAATTCTAATGAACACCATTGGATAAAATGGTAAAAATATATTCTAATTATACTTTAAAACCACTCAATAATAAAATGTATCACTATAAACTAATTTTGATTAAAAAAGTTGTTTTTAAGTATTTTCACCATTCATAAAAATTGGAAGTTCTCAAAAAAATACCATTAATCCATCTTAGGATAATTTCGATATTCTGAAACAAAAAATGAAGTCCATTTTAAAATATAAAATATATATAATTTAAAAAATTAGGTATTACTATTCATAACTGTTAGTTTGATTGGTTGTGGTGTGTTAGAACTCGATGTTGCGTACAACACATGCTATCACATTATTCAAAGAGAAGTGTACTGTAGAAGCTTGGGGTGTTACAATAATAACCAACAAAGACATACACTATAGAGGGATGAGGGAATATTACACAAATGGAACTAATCATTCAATAAAACAACAATCAATATCATTCATAACAAACATCTCCAAAGATGAACCATCCAGAAGATTCAAAGATCTGTATCCATAGATAGAAAACAAAGATCCAACAAAAAATGTAAAGCTCTCTGTACAAAAAATCCATCCTCATAGGATTAAACATGAGACCACATCCAAAAACCCTTCTTATAAAACCTCATAAAGATGACCCAAATTGACCATCATAGTGGAAATCCATTTGATACTTAAGATAATATATCTTATTTTTACATGGATTACCACAATTTAATCACACGAGAGATCACCACGTCCAGTTAGAAGGAACATTATATTTTTTTCACTGGATCAATATACTTTTTATCATTAATTTATATGTTATCCTAACACTCATTGGATTGAACTAATTTTTTATCCACCATCAAGTTCCTAATATAATCAGCTTCTATTAGAATCGATTCGTTGAAAACCATCTAAAATGAGGTCGGACCTGATGCAACTATAGCTTATCATTGAATTCAGAAAATGAAATATTCAATGAAATGTTCTTAGCCTAAATTATTGATGATTAGATCTTAAGAATGATCATCAAAATTCATTTACATTTTTCAAAATAGTTTCTAATATACGTTGAAAACAAAGTTATCTCTTTAGTACCAAAAAACATTAAAAACCTTTTTGAAATTGAATTATTTCAATAATACAAGAGTAAGAAAGTTTGAAATATCATATTTTGGAAATTCACAAATAAAAACACACTTTTTAAAACATTTCATAATATTATGAGAATTCAATGAACCCATTAATTCATAAAACATATTTTTTATAATAAATATTTCCAAAAAACTAGTCATTTTCCAAAATAATGTTTTAAAAGATATCTCTCTCAAGGAACCACACAACACTTCAAATAGGATTCATTGAAATCCCATCCAAAACCGGAAACAATACACTCCTCTATCCACCGATTTCATGTAAAAATCACATTATGAGATGTACAAAACCATTAGGAGTAAAAAAAATCAACTATGAAATAAAAAGGGATTTTCACAAATTGGATACCAAAATTTGAAAATCGGGATCCAACCATACAAAACACTCTATAAAAGAGGAAGACCTCACCACATGTGCATCACATTGTTTCCAAAGTAATACATGCTAATTGTTTAGCTCAGTTGATCCTCCATTTCAATCCAAAGAACATAGTAGTTACCACCAATATAAAATACATATTCAATGGGGATAAAAAATAAATTCTAATTAAAATCCATCTCAACAAATATCAACAAACTCAAATTATTAATTTGAAACACTAACATTCCATGGAATCTTGAGGATCAGTATGAGAAAGAGTATGCTAGACTATACCCACCCTTACCTTTCTATTTTTTTACAAAATTGGCACATATTTACCAATATCTAAACAAATAACAATGGATTGTCAATTATATTATGAAAATTATAATGTAATCTTGAAACATTCTAGGATACAGTTTTGTAACAAACCAAATAGAGCTGTCATCCAACTCGACAACCAACTCGGCCAGCCGCAAGGCATGAAAGAAATTAATGATAACCATGGACAAGAAACTAGTTCCTAGGAATCATGCTAGTACTTTTGGAAATTATTTTTCCTAAAATAGATCTGAAGAGTGTATAATAAATACTGAGATAAAATAAGGAATCATGCCAAATATGTTATAATGAACTAATCTTATCCACCCATTTCCATAAAAATAAATAAAAACACTATCAATAAACTCAAGAATACATCAAAGAATAATAGATACAACATGATCAAAAAATAAAAAAAACCAAACCTACATAATAAAAGCATTTGAAAATACTTATAAAACAACCATATGATCACTACTTCCCAACTCACCCCACATTGGAATAAATTAATTGCAAATGGGTTAAACTAAGAAACTGAAACATCAAATGTAAGGGTTTGAGATAAAAATATCACTAGGTCACCAATACCCAATGAATCTGTGAAATATGATTCGTAAGGAAATTAAAAATTCTTGTTTCAAAATAAACTAGATTTTAAATATTTTATATAAAACATTTAAGGGAACAAAAACAATTCCATAATTATCTTTTAAAAAAATCTTTTTGATTTCCAAAATAGATAACACTATATTTAAAATTATCCACTACCCTAAGCAATTAAAAATCTACAAAATCATTAATGTTTCCATGAAAACAAATCATTTTATTTATTTAAATGAAAATAGTTAATTTAAACCATCAAACCGGTTAATTCCATATAAAAACAATAAATCCACTTTGAAATAGAGCTTATGAACCAAAGAAGAGTCTTTAATTTCAAAACATGTTTTCCAAACAACCTTCGAATTTCATTTTTCCAAAGGAAATTCCCAAACCAAAAAATTGGTTGAGCATAAAAAATATGCACCATCCACATAATAAGTCATATATAATATACAAAAAATAATAGTTTCCATATTAATCAATATAGGGGAAAGGATTAAAATAAATACTAAATAAAAATTCCCTTGATCAGTAACAAAATAAGTAATTGAGTATTCCATGGGATCTATGGTTTGTATTCTTTTTCTATGAAGCACTAAACCATATAAAAGAATATCAACTAACATAATAGAAACCAGCATGTACTAATGTTCAAACCACATGTCTTTGGACTAGACAACATGAGAAATATTGTGATTAAGAACCCCTCATATCTCTTGATCCTAGAATGACTAGATGGACACGAGTTATGTATAAACCAACTAATATTATATACTAGATCACCCACTTATTACCCATGTTCCCTTTAATGAACCAATGTTTCATTAATGGAAATCCCTCTTGATATTGTTAAATGTCTCATTATGTAAAACGTTTATATAACATGTCAAACTCTTTGGTTTTATGTTAATAAGTATGACAGTTTCTAATATATCAGTTCAACATTGATCACATGATTAGTATTAATATTGTACTTTAACAAATCCAGTTTACTTAGACAAAATAACTGACGGCCTCATCCAGTAGAATTGCACCATACGAAGCCCATTTGTCAGAGTTCGGAAAAGAGGTGGCATCCTTGGGATTCTCTCTTGACCAAGCCCATGCTGATCTTTATCATGTCAAGCTCGAATGAGATTTTCTATGGGAATAGTGGATGATGATAGAGATTACCACTCGAGCAATGTTATCCGAGCCACCCCAAGAGTCTGTCACCATCGCACTCTTTACCCTTAGGTCTTATGCGGCTGTTTTAAGGGGTTATATAACTAAAAAATATTAATATGTTCATGTACATTAATTTTTGGATATAATAATGAATATAATTTCTTTTCGTTATTGATACATTGTAAATAATTTTTTATGTAGAAATAATGTTTTTAGTTATTATTTAATTAAGAATTATATTTTATTAAATTAAGGGATTTTTGAATTAATTAATATTTTAATTAAATATTATTATAATTATTATATTAATATTTATTAAATATAAATGATCTTATAATTTTATGAATGCAATTTTAATTTTTATTAAGGTTTGAAAGCCATTTCTGTCAAAACCCGTGAATTTTCGATGAATGTCGGTTATTATTTTAAAATTGAAAATTAACATATTTAGAAAATAATTTAGATAAAATAAATGATATTTCTGTAATCATGATGTTGAAATTATCCAACGTTGAAATTTTCATAATTTTCTGAGACGGTCAAATTTTTGGGTAAAAATTAAATAACGTTTAAATATATAATGTGTTTTATGACATCATAATGACCCAATAGTGATGTAATAAAATACTATAAGCTTTATGACAGGTCAATATATCATTTACCATTAAAATAATGTGATTTTTTATTTGTTTGACCGACTTTTCAAAGCATTAATGGACCCCTCAAGACTTATTAAACACCATGTCTTTTTAAATTAATTTTCGTGGGAGTGTGACTCACCTCCACATAAGTAACCCTATTATTTTAAGAAGTTACGACTTTGGCCTTATAAAATATTATTTTCCTCTTCCCTCTGTCAAAAACCATGTGAAAAAACCGTGGTATGGTTTGTGGTTTGGATTAATTTAACATAAGGGGACCCGAACATTAATAATTAAGAATTCCCTCACCTTTCCAATATAAACCCACCCAAGATCCCACATCCTCATCACTCAAAGCCTTTTTATTTCATCCAACCTCTTCCCTACTCTCTCTTGAATCCTCCCAAGGTGCTTCAATCTCCCATTAATCCTCTCACAAGTCTCTCTCTAGCATTTGGAAGAACACGTCCAAGTAAGGTTTTTTTCTTCCTTTCTCAATTTTGTCCAATTTTCATTAAGTTGTTTTCAATTTTAATTTCAATTATGAATGTTGGGGTATGGTTTTTCACCTCCCTAATACTTCCATATTTATGTTTTATTTATGGGAGACCCCTTTCTCTCTCATTAAATGCCTCCCATGTACACCCGTTACTATGCCGAAATTCCGAAAGGAACTTCTCTCTCCTCATTTATATTCAAGAAGTACTTTTTTATCATGAATCTAAATTCCATTAAAAATGTTGGGACATGTATCCATATGACCTACTTAATTTACATTACATTTAAATATGATGAGTAACCCCTTTATCTCTCATAAATCTTTTTTATGAATTCTTATGTCACGCCGTTACGCTGCCGAAATCGCACAGATTTTCTAAGCCAGTTCCATTTTGTAGTGAATACCATTCCCATTTCCCCATCAATGGTATTCACCATTATGCACATTTATAAATTGATTATAATTTTTCATGTATGAATTCCAAATTCCTCTATCGTGGAATAAATGATTATGTTTAATAAATCCATGTTTTATGATCCATGTGGCACACTTATGCATGAAATGAAATGTTTAAGAAGGGTGCACCTTTATAGCACTCCAATGCATTGGGTAAAGTATAGTGTCATGATATGTCATGTGAAATGAGTGTTTAATCATTATAATTCAAGTGCAACGAGTGTTTACTCGTGCTTTATATGCAATGATGATTTACTCATGTTCCATGTGCAATGAGCCTTGGCTCATGCTAATTCCATGTTAAATGTTGTTGCCACATTTCCTTGTTATGATTATCATTCTTTATCGTGCCATTATGTTCATGTTTCTCTTATAATCGATTGATATACCAATTTCCTAACATGTATGGTACTCCTCATTTTAGTCCATGTGTATTCCCTTACTGTGATTTATAGCTCACCCTTTTCTTATGCATGTCCTCAGGTTATCCCATGCAGTGTTGTGTAAAAAGGATTGTAGTGGTCATGTAAATTATGTTTTCAATAATTATGAAGTAATTCATGTTATAAGTTTTTATTTAATGATCCTAAGCCCCAAAGAAACTAAACCTATCGATCTTATTTGTTGTATCAAGTGATGTTTTATGTAATAAATCATTTTTAAGTTTGTAATAAAAGGAGGGTTTTCAAAGTTGGTATCAGAGGATAGGTTTAGTTATTTTTGGGATTAGTATTAGAAAACCCTAGTAAATCCTTAAATATATGACTATGTTCAATAAAAATTTCCCTATGTTTTGGTGAGTATTGAGTAATTGGGTTATCAAACATATACATCCATGTCTGGATACGATCAGGTAGAGGCGGCTCTGGCACAGATGTGTCCTAGGGGTAAAGCCTGAAAACACCCCTTTTTAGATAGAGTCGAATGGGAAGTGGTGCACGACAACGAGCCTTGCTGAACTCTTGGTTATGACACTCCCGGAGGATATGTTTGGATAAATTCACAAGCTTAGTATGAACCCTTATAATGGAATTAAAAAAATTGACCCAAAGTATATATGTTAGAAGGTAGATCATGAAAATCTTAGATTGAAGCCTATAGACTCATGAGTTAAGGAAATAAAAGTTTATTTATAAGTCATCAACTTTTTTCATTGGATTACCCATTACGTGTTACCCCGAAATTTCCTTTTATACCTACCAATGACCGGTAATAGGAGGACTCGGGCAAAAAAATGATGTGAAGATCAGTGTGATGATTGTAATAATGAGATGCCCAATCCAATGGGAGCAGGAATTGTGAAATTGTTCAAGCTTCTCTCTCAGCTAACTCATGTATTGAATAGAAACACGGGTCAAGAGGAACGTTCAACACCCCCCCCCCCCCCAAGAGAGAAAAAGTCTCTATCGAGAGCTTCATGAGACAAATGCCTCCTACTTTTAGTGGATCATCTGATCCCACTATCACTAAACAATGGATCAACTCCATTGAAAAGATCTTCTCCATCCTTCAATGTTATGAACAAGAGAAGGTTCTCTTCGAGGATTATTGTATGGAGGGTGAAGCTGATCAATGGTGGAAGTTGATAAAGAATACGAATCCTAAGGAGGAGATCGAGGCGTTGGAACAGAAGGATTTTCGGAAGATGTTTTCTGAAAAATATTTTCCGTGCACCCTCCGGCATAAGATGGAATGAGACTTCCTTTCCCTCAATAAAAAAGATGAAGAATCTATTGGAGCGTACGAGGGAAACATCACAAGGCTTGCACGATACACTTCCGGCTTTGTCGTTACCCTGGAATGAAAAGTTGACCGCTTCTTTGGTGGGATGAAGCCTAGCCTGTAGAAAGCATTGGCAATCCGCGACGTTGACAAATATGAGGATATTGATTGATGTTCCCTCAAGGTCGAAATGTATATCAGAGAATCACATGGGTATAATGGAAATAAGAAGTATAAGGTGACCTACAATTATGGTGGTCCAATGGATAAATCCAACGGTGCTAAGAAGATCCAGCACCCCACTTTCCAAAAGTGCGGAAAGAAGCACCCTAGAAATTTCCTTAAGGGGACAAGGAAATGCTTCAGAATTGGAAGAGAAGGGCACCTGGCTGTTAACTGTCAACAAGAACGACCTTGGCTGCGATAGATGAGAGGAACTCTCCATTAGAACCTCAACGCGTTGTTCAATGATACAAATTCAATGAACCGGGGCATTTTTAAAATTAGTTCCCTAATCAAAGGGTTTTCGGAGGCAACCAACAACCTCCAAGGCAGTAAGGATGGGATTTTCCCATCACTTCTTCCGAAGTGAACCCAGAAAATGAAGTGGTGATAGGTACAATAGTTATTCATTCACGAACAGTGAATGTAATTTTTGGTTCGGGTTCTACAAATTCTTTTATATCTCAAAAATTTAGTAGATCAATCCCAGCACCACCAAAAATCATGGAAGTGAAGATTTCAGTGAGTACGACAAATGGGGAAGTCATTGCATCCCATTATTATAAGTCCTCCCCTGTTATAATTTGTGGATTGAATTTCCTGGAGAACCACCTCATACTCCCTCTGGTGGAATTTGATGAATTTCATGGCATGGATTGGCTTTCCTTATATAGAGCCAACATAAATTTTCATGAGAGGGAAATCACACTCCATATGGATAATCGACCCCCGATTATTTACAAGCGTATGGCGGAAGATGAATCTCCTTTAGCTTTATTATCTCATGCATGGATATTAATGCCTTATTAGCATGCGTATATTACTCAGATGATTGAGTCCAAGGAAGAAACCATCCTTGAAAAAATGCCTATTGTGAGGGAATTCGCTGAAGTGTTTCCCGAGAAACTGCCTGGTCTTCCCCCTAGAAGAGATGTTGAATTCTCAATTGAACATATACTCAGAGCTTTACCAATATCCAATACTCCATATAGAATGGCTGTTGTAGAACTTGAAGAGATGAAGAAACAACTACAAGAGAATCTGGGTAAAGGGTTTGTAATCCCACGTTCTTCACCATGGGGTGCACGAGTCATATTCTTCAGGAATAATGATGGGTCAATGCGGCTTTGCATCGATAATCGCGAAATTAACAAAATAACGATAATAAACAAGTATCCTCTTGAACTAATTGATGACTTGTTTGATCAACTGCATGGAGCACAATACTTCTCCAAGGTGTACTTGCGGTCCAGATATTAATGTTTAAGGGTGAAGAAGGAAGATACCCCCAAGACTGCTTTTTGCACAATATACGGGCACTATGAATTCATTGTAATGGATTTCAGACTCACTAATGCTTCAACAATCGTCATGGACATAATGAATAGACTCTTTAGAGATTACCTAGAAAATTTGTGGTAGTATTTATAGATGATACTCTAATATACTCCAAAACCGAGGAGGATCATGAGGAGAATTTAAGAACTGTACTAGAGACATTGCGCAAGGAGAATCTCTATGCAAAGTATAGAAACTGTGAGTTATGGTTGAAGGAAGTCTCATTCTTGGGCCATATGATCACAAGCAACGGGATATATATGGATCCCTCCAAAATAGATGCAATTTAGGGATGGATGAGGCTATCATTGGTAAAAGATATCCGTAGCTTCTTCGGGTTAGATGGCTATTATCGACAATTTGTGAGAAATTTATCAGGATTGTCAAACCCTCTTACCAAGCTAATTCGAATGGGAGTAATGCTTTCTTGGAGTGATGAATGCGAAGAAAGCTTCAAGGTGTTGCAAAGGAGGGTTATCACTATGCCCGTGCTCACTTTACCCACATGGGGGGAACTTTCTATTTTTTTAAGTGATGTTTCAAAGAAGGTCTTAGGTTTTGTGCTAGTGTAGAATGATATAGTTATATCATATGCCTCAAGGAAGTTGAAAATACATGAGCGAAACTATCCAACACACGATCTGGAGTTGGCGGTGGTGATCTTTTCCTTGAAAATCTGGCGGCATTATCTCTATGGAGTGAAATGTGAGATATATTCTGACTACAAGAGTCTTAAATATATATTTACACAGAAATATCTTAATATGTGACATAGTAGATTGGTAGAGCACATAAAGGATTATGAATGTTCAATACATTACCAACCTGGGAAAGCGAACAACATGGAAGATTCCCTAAGTAGAAAGGATACAGTGATTCTATCAAGGATGAAAATTGAGAAGGATCCAATATTCTTAGACTTGATGAATATGGACCTGGGAATCATAGAGAAGGGAACATCATCAATCCTTTCACAAATTATTGCTCAATAGACTATTTTGGAAAGGTTAGTAGATGGTCAAATGGATGATGTGGGAATTCAAGAAAAAGTGGATGCTATTGAAAAAGAGAATTCCTCACAATTTAATGTTAATGAAGAAGGAATTGTGCGGTTTAGGAAAAGACTATGGGTTCCATCATGTCCGGAGCTGAAGAAGGAACAATTGGTTGAAGCACATAGATCAAATTTCTCTATTCACCCAGGGAGCACAAAGATGTATCAATATCTCTGAGAAAACATTTGGTGGGATAACATGAAGAAAAAGATCGCTGAATATACATCAAAGTGCCTGGTGTGCCATCAAGTGAAGGTAGAGAGGCAGAAGTCTAAGGGGATAATGAAACCATTGCCCATACCATAATGGAAATGGGAGAACATCACCATGGAATTTTTCACCAGACTTCTGAGGACATCCAAAGGCAACAATGCAATCTGGGTTATTGTGGATCATCTTACCAAGACTGCACACTTTATTTCTATTCTGGGGAATTTCTCATTGGATCAACTGGCACAAATATATATCAGGGAAGTGGTAAGGTTTCTTGTAGTACCACTATCTATTGTGTTTGACCAAGATCCAAGATTCACCTAAATGTTTTGGAAGATTCTTCAACATGCTCTAAATACTGAACTGAACTTCAGTACGACCTATCATCCTCACACTGATGGCCAATCTGAGCGGACTATCAAAACACGTGAGGATATGTTGAGAGCGTGCTCAATGGTCTTTAAAGGAGGATGGGATCAACATATTCCTCTGGTTGAGTTCTCTTATAATAACAGTTTCCATTCGAGTATCCAAAGGCACAATATGAAGCCATGTATGGGAAAAGGTGCAGACCACCGACATGTTGGGATGAGGTCGGTGAACGTAAGCTGTATGGACCAGAAATCATAGAAGAAATAGTGGAGAAGGTGAAAACCATTTAGCAACATATCAAGGTAGCCCAGAGTCGACGGAAGAGTTGTGCAGCTAATCGTCAAAGAGACCTTGAGTTTAAAGTTTTAGACATTATTTTTCTACACATATCTCCATGGAAGAATGTCATGAGGTTTGGAAATAAAGGGAAGCTAAGTACAAGGTACATCGGACCCTTCGGGATTCTTGATCATGTCGAGGCTGTGGTCTATCGACTAGCACTTCCACCTACTATGGCCAATGAAAATAATGACTTTCATGTATCCCACTTAAAGAAGTACATACCGGACCCTTCACTTGTACTCTCTTCTAAGGTGGTACAATTAGAAGATGATCATTCTTATGAGGAGAAAATAGTGATGATCATAGATCATAGAGAAAAATAACTACGAAATAAGACAATGCCCCTTGTCAAGGTGTTTGGGAGAATCCACAAGTTTGAAGAAGTGACTTGGGAATCCTAGGAAATGATGAATATGAGTTACCCACATCTATTTTAGTGTCGGAAAACAAAAATTTCTATGGTGAAATTTCTTTAGGGGGGAATATTTTAACGACCCAAACATTCATTAATGGAAATCCATCTTGATCTAGTTAAATGTATCTTTAGGTAAAAAGTCTACATAAAATGTCAACATCTTTGGTTTTATGTTAAGAATTTTGACAGTTGCTAATATATCCGTTGAACAGTGATCACATGATTAGTATAAATCTTGGACTTTAAGAAATCTAATTTACATAGAAAAAAGAAGTGATCGGCTCATCCAGTATAATTGCTCCATACGAAGCCCATTTGTCAGAGTTTGGAAAAGAGGTGGCATCCTTGGGCTTCCCTCTTGACCAAGCCCATGTTGAGCTTTATCATGTCATGCTCTAATGGGACCGTCTACGGGAAAAGTGGAAGTTGATAGAGATTACCACTCGAGAAATGTTATCCGAGCCACCCCAAGAGTTTGTCACCATCACACTCCTTACCCTTCGGTCTTATGTGGCTATTTGAAGGGGTTATGTAACAAATAAATAGTACTATGTTCATTTACATTATTTTTTATATATAATAATGAATATACTTTCTTTTCATTATTGATACATTGTAAATAGTTTTTAATGTACATATAATGTTTTTAGTTATTATTTAATTAAGAAGTCTATTTTATTAAATTAAGGGATTTTTGAATTTAATAATATTTTAAGTAATTATTATTATTATTATTAAATTAATCTTTATTAAATAAAAATTTTCTTATAATTTTATGAATGCAATAGTAATTTTTATTAAGGTTTGAAAGTCATTTCTGTCAAAACCCGTGAATTTTTTATAAATGTCGGTTTTTATTTTAAATGTAAAAATTAAAATATTTAGAAAATTATTTAGATAAAATAAATTATATTTCTGGAATCTGGATATCGAAATTATCCAATGGTGAATTTTTCATAATTTTCTGAGACTGTTAAATTTTTGGGTAAAATTCAAATACCGTTTAAATATATAATGTGTTTTATGACATCATAATGACCTTATAGTGATATAATAAAAGACTAAAAGCTTTATATTCGGAAAATATATGTTTTTACATTAAAATAATTTGATTTTGGGTTTTTTGACCTACTTTTCAAAGCATTAATGGACCCCTCAAGACTTATTAAACACCTTGTCTTTTTAAATTAATTTCCTTGGGAGTGTGACTGTCCTCCACATAAGCGACCCTATTATTTTAAGATGTTCCGACTTTAGCCTTATAAAATATTATTTTCCTCTTCCCTTTTTCAAAAATCATGGGCAAAAACCATGGGATGGTTTGTGGTTTGGATTAATTTAATGTAAGGGGACCCAAACCTAAATAATAAAAAATTCCCTCACCTTTCTTATATAAAACCACCCAAGCTGCCACTTCCTCTTCACTCAAAGAGTTTGGAGTTCATCCATCCTCTATAATACTCTCTCTAGAATCCTACTAAGGTTCCCCAATATCCCAAGAAGCCTCTCACAAGCATCTCTCTAGCCATTGGAGACACACTTCCATGTAAATGTGTTTTCTTCCTTTCTCATTTTTGTCCAATTTTCATTAATTTGTTTTTCCCTTTTAATTTCAATTATGAATGTTGGGGTATGGTTTCAAATCTCCCTCATAATTCCCTATTTATGTTTTAATGATGGGATACCCCATTCTCTCCCATTAAATTCCTCCCATGTACACCAGTTAAAATGCCGAAATTCTGAAAAGAACTCCACTCTCCTCATTAACATTCAAGCAGAACTTTTTTATCATGAATATAAATTTCATTACAATTGATGGGACATGTATCCATATGACCTCCTTAATTTCCATTAAATGTAAATATGATTATGAGACCCATTCTCTCTCATCAAACTTTTTTATGAATTGTTATGTCACGCCATTAAGCTATCGAAATCGAACCGATTTTCTAAACCAATGCCATTGTGTAGTGAATACCATGCCCATTTCTCCATCAATGGTATTCACCATTATTCACATTTAATTATTGATTTTAATGTTTCATGTATGAATTAATCATTCCTCTATCTTGGAATAGATGATTATGTTTAATGAATCCATGTTTTATGATCCATGTGGCACACTTATGCATGAAATGAAATGTTTAAGAAGGGTGCATCTTTATAGCACTCCAATGGGTTGGGTAAAGTATAGTATCGTGATACGTCATGTGAAATATGTGTTGACTCATGCTAATTGAAGTGTAAAGAGGGTTTACTCGTGTTTTATGTGCAATGAGGATTTACTCATGCTCCATGTGCAATTATCCTTGGCTCATGCTAATTCCATCTTAAGTGTTGTTAGCACATTTCAATGTTATGATTATCATGCTTTATCATGCCGTTATGTTCATGTTTCTCTTATTCTCTATTGATATTCCTATTTCCTAAAATGTATTGTACTCCTCATGTTATTCCATGTGTATTCTCTTACTGGGATTTATAGCACACCCTTTTCTTATGCATGTCCTCAGGTTATCCCATGCAATGCTATGTATAAAGGAATTTAGTGGTCATGTAAATGAAGATCTCATTAAAGATGTTGTATTTCATATTTTATGTTTTTAAGTAATGATCCTAAGCCCCAAAGACACTAAACCTCTCGATCTTCTTTTTTGTATCAACTTTTGTTTTATATAATAAATCAAGTTTAAATTTTTAATAAAAGTAGGGTTGTCATAGTTGGTATCAGAGGATAGATTTTATATATTTTTGGGATTAGGATCAGAAAACCCTAATAAAGCCATAAATACATGACTAAGTGAAATAAAAACGTCCCTATGTTTTGGTGAGTATTGAGTAAGTTGGTTATCAAACAAATACATCCATGTCTAGATACGATCAGGTAGAGGTGCCTCTGGCACATATGTGTCCTAGGGGTAAAACCCAAAAACACCACTTTGAGATAGACCTGAATGGGAACTGGTGCACGACAATGGTCCTTGCTGAACTCTTGGTTATGAAAATCCCAGGGGATCTATTTTGATAAATTCACTAGCTTGGAATGAACCCTTACTAATGGAATTAAAAAAATTGCCCCTAAGAATATATGTTAGAAGGTAGATCATGAAAAGCCTAGATTGAATCATATAGACACATGAGTTAAAGAAATAAAAGTTTATTTATAAGTCATCAAAATTTTTCATTGGATTACCCATTATGTGTTACCCCTAACATTCCATTTATTCCAGCCAATGGCCAGTAATAAGAGGACTCGTGCTAACAACCGATGTGATGATCAGTGTGATGACTGTACAAATGAGATTCCCAGTCCAATGGGAGCGGGAATTGTGAACTGTTTCACGCTATTCTCTCATCTAACTCATGTTTTTAATAGAAACATGGGTTATGAGGAACATTCAACCCCCCCTGAGAATGAAAATTTCTCTATCGAGATCTTCATGAAACAAAGGCCTCCTACTTTTAGTGGATCATCTGATCCCATGATCGCTGAACAATGGATCAACTCTATTGAAAAGATCTTATCCATACTTAAATGTTCTGAACAAGAGAAGGTTCTCCTGGAGGATTATCATATGGAGGGTGAAGCTGATCAATGGTGGATGTTGATCAAAAATACAAAGCCTGAGGAGCAGATCAAGGAGTTGGAATGGATAGATTTTCAAAAGATGTTTTTTGATAAATATTTTCTGTTCACCCTCTGGCTTAAGATGAAAAGGGAATTCCATTACCATAAGCAAAAAGATGAAGAATATGTTGGAGCGTATGAGGAAAACATCACAAGGCTTTCATGATACACTTTCGGCTTTGTCGTTACCCTCGAATACAATGTTGACAGCTTCTTTGGTGGGATGAAGCTTAGCCTGTAGAAAGCATTAGCAATCTGTGACTTCGACGACTATGAGGAAATTGTCCGACATTACCTCAAGGTCAAAATTGAGATCATAGAATCACATGGGTATCATGGGGATAAGAAGCATAAGGTGGACTTCAATGATGATGGTCTGATGGATAAATCCAACGGTGCTAAGAATATCTAGCACCCCACTTGCCAAAAGATCCGAAAAAAGCTGCCTGGAAATTGCCTTAAGGGGACAAGGAAATACATAAGGTTTGGAAGAGAACAAAACCTAGCTATTAACTGTCGGCAAGAAAGACCCTTGGCTGATACAGAGGAGAAGAACTCTCCGTTCGAACCTCAATGCATTGTTCAATGCTATATATGCAAGGAACCAGGGCATTTTAAAAATCAGTGCCCTAATAAAAGGGTTTTTGGAGGCAACCAACATCCTCCAAGGCATCAAGGAAGAGATTTTTTCCATCACATCTGCTGAAGTTAACCCCATCAATAATGTGTTGAGAAGTATGATAGTTATTCATTCAATAACAGGGAACATACTTTTTGATTAAGGTTCTATGAATAATTTTATATCTTTAAAGTTTAGTATAACAATCCCACCACCACCAAAAATCATATAAGTGAAGATGTCTGTGAGTATGACAAATGGGGAAATCATAGAATCCCATGATTATAAGTCATCCCTTGTTATAATCTGTGGATTGAATTTCCCAGAGAACCACATCATACTCCCTCTTGTTTAATTTGATGCAATTCATGCCATGGATTGGCTTTCCTTATATAGAGCCAACAAAAATTGTCGGGAGACGGAAATCACACTCTATATGCAGAATCGGCCCCTGATTCTTTACATGTGTAAGGAGGAAGATGAATCTAATTTAGCTCCTTAATCTCAAACATGGAAATTACTGCCCTATGGGCACACATATCTCGCTCAGATGATTTAGTCCATGGAAGAAACCATCCTTGATGAAATGCCTATTGTGAGGGAATTTGCTGAACTGTTTCTCGAGGAACTGCCTGGTCTTCCTCCTAGAAGAGATGTTGAATTCTCAATTGAAATTATACCCGGATCATTACTAATATCCAAGACTACATATATAATGGTTGTTGTAGAGGATGAAGAGCCGAAGAAACAACTACAGCAGAATCTGGATAAAGGGATTATAAGCCCATGTGCTTCACCATGGAGTGCACGAGTCCTCTTCGTCAAGAATAATGATGGGTCGATGCGGCTTTGCATCGATTATAGTGAACTTAACAAAATCATGATAAAGATCAAGTCTCCTCTCCCATGAATTTAGGACTTGTTCGATCAGCTGTGTGGAGCACAATACTTCTCCAAGGTGGACTTGCAGATAGGATATTATCAAGTAAGGGTGAAGCAGGAAGATATCCCCATGATTGGTTTTCGCACAACATACAGGCACTATGAAATCATAGAATTGACTTTCATACTGACTAATTCTCTAACAATCCTCATGGAATTAATGAATAGAGTCTTTAGAGATTACGTAGAAAAATGTGTGGTAGTCTTTATAGATGATATTCTAATATACTCCAAAACTATGGAGGATCATGAGGAGCATTTAAGAACTGTAATGGAGACATTGGACAAGGAGAATACCTATTAAAAGTAAGTAATGTGTGAGTTATGGTTGAAGGAACTCTCATTATTGGTCCATATCATCATAATCAATGGGATATCTGTGGATCCCACCAAAATAGATGCAATTGAGGGATGTCCGAGGCCAACATCGGTAACAGATATCCATAGCTTCTAGGGGTTAGTTGGATATTATCGACGATTTGGGAGAAATTTCTCATGATTGTCCAGCCCTCTTACCAAGCTAACTCTAAAGCGAATAATGTTTACTTGGAGTGATGAATGTGAAGAAAGATTCAAGGAGTTGAAAAGGAGGCTTATCACCGCGCTTGTGCTTACTTTACCCACAAGGGGGGAACTTTTTGATGTTTTCAGTGATACTTCAAAGGAGGGATTAGGTTGTGTGCTGATGAAGAATGTTAAAGTTATATCCTATGCCTCATGGAAGTTGAAAATCCATGGCTGATACTATCCAACGCATGATCCGGAGTTGGCGGCGGTGATCTTTGCCTTGAAAATCTTCCGGCATTATATCTATGGAGAGAAATGTGAGATATATTCTGACCACAAGGGTCTTAAATATATATTCACACGAAAATAGCTTAATATGCCCCAGAGAAGATGTATAGATCTCATTAAGGATTATGACTATTCAATACATTACCACCCTGGGAAGGAGAACAAGGTGGAATATGCCCTATTTTGAAAGAATCCAATGATTCTATCAATGATGAAAATTGAGAAGGATCCAATATTCTTAGAATTGATTAATATGGACATGGGAATCATAGAGATGGGAAATCCTCGCAGTTTAATGTTAATGATGAAGGAATTGTGCGGTTTGGGAAAAGACTATGTGTTCCATCAAGTACAGAGTTCATGAAGGAACTTTTGGATGATGCACATAGTTAAAATTTCTCTATTCACCCAGGGAGCACAAAGATGTATCGAGATCTATGAGAAACCTTTTGGTGGGATAATATGAAGAAGGAGATTGCTGAATAGACCACAAAGTGCCTCGTGTGCCAGCATGTGAATGTAGAGAAGTAGAAGTATAAGGGGATGATGCAACCATTTCCCATACCAGAATGAAAAAGGGAGAACATCATCATGGACTTTGTCACCAGACTTTCGAGGAAATCCAAAGGCAACAATGCAATCTGGCTTATTGTGGATCGTCTTAAAAAGACTGCAAACATCGTTTCTATTAGGGAGGATTTCTAATTGGATCAACTGGCACAAATATATATCATAGAAGTGGTAAGGTTTCATGGGGTACCACTATATATTATGTCTGACCTAGATCTAATATTCAACTCTATGTTTTGGAAGAGTCTTAAACATGATCTGAATACTGAACTGAACTTCAGTACGACCTATCATCCTCAAACTGATGGCCAATCCAAGCGGAGTATCCAAACACATGAGGATATGTTGAGACCATGCTCAATGGACTATAAAATAGGATGGGATCAACATCTTCCTTTAGTTGAGTTCTCTTATAATAAAAGTTTCCATTCAAGCATCCAAAGGCCCCATATGAAGCCCTGTATGGGAAAAGGTGTAGAAAACTAGCATGTTGGGATGAGTTCCGTGGACGTAAGATGATTGGACCATAAATGGTCTAGGAAGTGGTGGAGATGGTGAAAACCATTCAGCAGCACATCAAGTCAGCCCAGAGTCCACATAATAGTTATGCAGCTAATCGTCGATGAGACCTTGAGTTTAATGTTGGAGACATGGTTTTTCTACCCACATCTCCATGGAAGAAGGTCATGAGTTTTGGAAAGAAAGGGAATCTAAGTCCAAGGTACATCGGCCCCTACGAGATTCATGATCATGTCGGGGTTGTGGTCTATCGACTAGCACATCCACCTACTATCGCCAAAGTACATGATGTATTTCATGTATCCCTCTTAAGTAAGTACATACCAGACCCTTCACATGTACTCTCTTCTGAGGTGGTACAATTGGAAGATGATCTTTCTTATGAAGAGCAACCACTGAAGATCATAGATCATAGAGAAAAAGTTATACGAAATAAGACAATTCCCCTCATCAAGGTGTTGTGGAGAAACCACACGTTTGAAGAAGTGACATGGGAATCAGAGGAAATTATGATGTTGAGTTACCCACATCTGTTTTAGTGTGGGAAAAGGAAAATTATAAGGGAGAAATTTCATAAGGGGGAATATTGTAACGACCTAAAGATTCATTAATGGAAATCTCTCTTGATTTAGTTAAATGTATCTTTATGTAAAAAGTTTATATAAAATTTCATCTTCATTGGTTTTATGTTAAGAATTTTGACAGTTTCTAATATATCTGTTGAACAGTGATCACATGATTAGTATAAATATTGGACTTTAACAAATTGAATTTACTCAGACAAAAGAAGTGATGGCATCATCCTGTAGAATTGCTCCATATGAAGCCCATTTGTCGGAGCTCGGAAATGGGGTGGTGTCCATGGGCTTCGCTCTTGACCAATCCCATGCTGAGCTTCATCATGTCAAGCTCGAATGGGACCGTCTATGGGAAATGTGGAATTTGATAGAGATTACCACTTGATAAATGTTATCTGAGCCACCCTAAGAGTCTGTCACCATCGCAGTCCTTACCCTTAGGTCTTCTGCGGCTATTTTAAGGGGTTATGTAACAAATAAATATTAATATGTTCATTTAAATTATTTTTTGTATATAATAATTAATATACATTCTTGTCATTATTGATAAATTGTAAATAGTTTTTAAAGTTCAAATAAAGTTTTTATTTATTATTTAATACAGAATTATATTTTATTAAATTAAGGGATTTTATAATTAAATAATATTTCACTTAATTATTATTATTATTATTAAATTAATATTTACTAAATATAAATGATCTTATAATTTTATGAATGCAATTTTAATTATTAATAATGTTTGAAATCCATTTCTGTCAAAACCAGTGAATTTTTGATAAATATAAGTTTTTTTTTCAAAGGGAAAATTAAAATATTTAGAAAATTATTTAGATAAAATAAATGATATTTCTAGAATCAGGATGTCGAAATTATCCAATGGTGAATTTCTCATAATTTTCTGAGACGGTCAAATTTTTGGGTAAAAATTAAATACCGTTTAAATATATAATGTGTCTTATGACCTCATAATGACCCAATAATGATGTAATAAAATTCTAGAGGATTTATGTTAGTAGAATATATGTTTTACAATTAAAATAATGTGATTTTGGTTTTGTTTGACCTTCTTTTCAAAGCATTAATTGAAACCTCAAGACATATTAAACACCTTTTCTTTTTAAATTAATTTCCATGGGAGTGTGACTCACATCCACATAAGAAAACCTATTATTTTAAGAAGTAAGGACTTTGACCTTATAAATTATTATTTTCCTCTTCCCTTTTCCAAAACCCATGGAAAAAAACATGGGATGGTTTGTGGTTTGGATTAATTTAATGTAAGGGGACCCAAACCTAAATAATAAGGAATTCCCTCACCTTTCCTATATAAACCCACCCAAGCTCCCACTTCCTCTCCACTAAAAGCCTTTGGAGTTAGTCCAAACTCTTACCTACTATATCTATAATCCACCAAAGTTCCCCAAGCTCCTATTAAGCCTCTCACAATCCTCTCTCTAGCCTTTGGAAGCACACTTTCATGTAATGGTTTTTTCTTCCTTTCTCATTTTTTTCCAATTTTCATTATGTTGTTTTTCCGATTTAATTTCAATTATGAATGTTGGGGTATGGATTTAAACCTCCATAGTACTGCCCTATTTATGTTTTAATGATGGGAGACTCCTTTATCTCTCATTAAATTCCTCCCATGTACTCCCGTTATTATGCCATAATTCTAAAAGGAACTTCTCTCTCATCATTTACATTCAAGCAATAAATTTGAATCATGAATCTAAATTCCATTACAATTATTGGGACATGTATCCATATAACCTCCACATTGTCAATTACATGTAAATATGATGAGGAGACCCTTTATCTCTCATCAAACGTTTTTATGAATTCTTATGTCAAGCTGTTACGATGCCGAAATCGCACTGATTTTCTAAGCCAATGACATTGTGTAGTGAATACCATGCCCATTTATCCATAAAGGGTATTCACCCTTATGCACATTTACTTATTGATTATAATGTTTCATGTATGAATTCCACATTCCTTTATCTTGGAGTAAATGATTATGTTTAATGAATCCATGTTTTATGATCCATGTGGCACACTTTTGCAAGAAATGTAATGTTTAAGAAGGGTGCACCTTTATAGCGCTTCAATGCATTGGGTAACGTATATTTTTATGATAAGTCATGTGCAATTAGTGTTTGCACATTCTAATTCAAATGAAATGAGGGTTTACTCGTGCTTTATGTGCAATGAGGATTTACTAATGCTCTATGTGCAATGAGCCTTGGCTAATGCTAATTCCATGTTAAGTGTTGTTGACACATTTCGAAGTTATGATTATCATGCTTTATCATGCCTTTATGTTCATGTTTCACTTATGCTCTATTGATATGCCTATTGACTAACATGAATTTTACTCCTCATGTAATTCCATGTTTATTCCCTTACTGTGCTTTATTGCTCACCCTTTTCTTATGCATGTCCTCAGGTTATCCCATGCAATGCTAAGTACAAAGGTAAGTAGTGGTCATGTAAAGGAAGTTTTCAATAATGATGTTTTATTTCATTTTTATGTTTTTATGTAATGATCATAAGCCCCAAAGACAGTAAACCTCTCGATCTTCTTTGTTTTATCAAGTGATATTTTATTTAATAAATCATGTTTATGTTTGTAATAAAAGCATGGTTGTCATATTCCCCTGACTAGAAAAAAAATGAGGCCTATGAAAATGCAATCCCATTCATTAAAAAATTAAATAACCATAACTATCCATCTCCCTTGACACCCAATAACCAATAACCCTATTTAAATAATGAATCCAGGGTATTATAAAAAACATTACCAAACAATGGGATCAACAAGAATAACATAGATATCAGTAACCCACACAAGGGAAACAAAAAGCCTCACATAGTGATAAAGAACCCACACAATGTGTAATCGGGTCAAGGGGTAATCATGGGGTTCCATTCACATTAATAATATTAAAAATAATGTCAAAACTAGTACATTAACACCAAAACACTTCATAGGTTTCCAAGCACTTTCCGATTTAAAAAAATGACGATCCAAACATATTTTTTAAAATGTCATAAATCATATTCTATTTAAACACATCAAAGATCATCCCTCAAAATGGGTCATCATCTAGAAAAAAAAAATGGGAATGAAGTCATTTATTTATATCAAACACATTTAAAAATATAAATTAATTAATTTTTCAGAAGGTTTAAACCACATACAAATTTTGAAATCCATTAAATATACCCTTTACAAATTGCATTGATGTCTGTCAAAACCCACATTAAAATATAGTTCATACTCATTGAAACCCATAGCCGGATCTACATCTGACACACATCGTGAAAAAAAGTTCAAAATGTTCTTTCATAGATTTCATAGAATCTAACCACATATAAATATTCCATTTCAAACATTGAACAGTGGAATTTAAAAGAGAAACCAATTATTCCATGCTCAAAACACACCAAAATGGTTTTTAAAGCATCATAAGTGCATCAAATATAATCATACGTCCAATAGAAAAGCATTTTGAATGAAAAAGAAAACATCTAATTCATAAATTAAACAATTTCATGGAAACACCTACTAGGAATAAGTGAAAACCTACCCCAAAACATGTCACCTTAAACAAAGAGTACACCCACAATGATATGAATAATGTCTGTAAACCCTTGAACCTGAAAATCCAAACATTTTATCCACTCAAAACAATGAAATATGCCACCATATATCTATATTTCATCTGGGTAACCCATGAAAATAGATGAGAGATAAGGAAATGAAGAAGAGATAAATAAAGGTATAAATAACATAAAATCTAATAGAAGTTAGCAAAGATTAGTTAATGATAAAAGGTGTAGTATATTAGATATTCTAAAAGGGTTCCCAATTTTTTACAAGATAAGAACGGGGAAAAGATGGGTAAAACACATAATAAATCATTGAGGGAAAATATAAAAATACAAAAAAATTACACACCTGTCCTAGTCGAACATTTTGTTCACATAGATTTCCAAACTATACAGAAAATATTTTCTGTAAACTACCTAGGATAGACAACCCTCGCATGGTCCACCGTGGGTATTGAAAAGTTGGAAATAAATCTCCATCTATTTCATACGACACTATCAATATCTAAATACATTATCCTTTAATTCTTAAAAATTCCCCAAATTGTTATAAAACCATAAAACACACTCAGACACACCAGGGAACTTTCACAGTTTCTCCTTATGGATAACACATTTGATAATTTATCATACACAGCCTTACTGACATGTCATACACAGTTCAAAATTTACTAAGGAGGATTTTTCTGAATGGAGGCTTCATTGTTTCCCTATATTCATTCAATTTAACCATTCATAGAAGTGAAAATAGGATAATTTCCATGTTTTGATGTAAACCCCCTAGGAATGTCGAATCTAAACTCAACCTCATAAAATAATTAAAAAATCAACACAGTAACAAAGGGGCAATAAAAAATGATATAATTTCGTAGATATTATAATTAAATGTTAAGGGAAATATCGTTCATGCTAGTTGTATCCATATCTACAAATATCAAATATGTTTCGTCTTCTGATACAGCATATAATTATAATATATTTAATTATTTCATTTAGTTCATGGAATTGTTCTTTTGGAAGTAACCAAGATGTCATGATTGTAACAGAGTATAAAAAGGTTATACACTATGATATCAACTCATGGTAATATTCACTAATTTTACCAACATCATAAATAATAGAGTAACTATGTAGGAAAACATATTGGGTTGAAAGACTAAATACATAAGTCTACATAATCGTGATCTTATCATTTGTGAACTAACAATTTGACTATTAACAAGTTGTATCTAATAAATGATTCATTGTTATAAAATTTTGTTCCCTATACCAAACATGAAAATTAATATTTCAATACAAAATCATATATATCGAGTTATTCATGATGAATACATTCGTTAATAGTGTCAACAATTCATCGTCCACAATTTACATTGTATCATTCATTGAATATTTACCATATCAATAGGTTATATAATATCCTACTTATAATGAGAACCATGATGTACTATGACTAGAAACCCAAGGCCAATACATTCATCTCATGACCTCCATATCATCCATATACCTCCATATCCATGCCCATCATATGAATAAATGACCACATCATGTCATCAATGAACAAACTGAATATAGATATCAAGACAGAACATAATAAATACGAATTTTAGTATAATTATTGGTAATATATAACGATTCTTTAGATAATAATATCCATTATGACTACCTAATGAAGAATGATGTGGATTAGAATGGTAAACCACCTACATAATGCTTCCATCTGCCACCTAATACACAAACAGAACATTTATGAAAAGAATAATGGAAGATAACATACAAAAAATACATTTATATTGTTTACAATAATAATTGTTTTTGTTAATAAATCATAATAAATTTGAACATAAAAAATATCATTATTAATACTTTAATGACATAAACATACCTACGTAAGACATGATTCAGCATTTGGAACTGAAAAGGGATAAATATATAAATATCTAATCAATTTTTAAACAGACTTGTGATGTGCAAAAATTATTCAATAATAAAATTTTTAAGAATTTTATATGAAAACATTTACTATATTACTAGAATAGTTCAACGTTGTTTGTCTCTTTATTTCACATCAATAAGTGGTTGTTTTCAAGGGTTTTTACCAGTACGCTCATGTTTTAGTGTATTTAAAAATTAAATATGTATTTACTAGCATCTGATAAAAACAGTAACTTGTATTGACATGAATTTTCTTCAAAAACATTAAAATTATTATACATTAATCATACAATGATTTCATAATAATATAAAGTCATTTCGTTGTGTTTGACCCCCTCACATTAGTTTTTAAAATATTTGGTATCTTTTAAAACAAATTATTTAGTCTATTAGAGAACACCACACATCTAATGGACATTTTGTATCCTTGTACATGTCAAAAATAATTCATTGGTGATTTACCATGATTTGAAATCAACATTAACACATTTTATTTGGTTTTGACCAATATACTCATGTTATAGTTTTTCAAAACATTAAAAACACCTTTACAGGAGTGTCGAAAATACTATAACATAGATTGATATGAAGTCGGTACTATATTAAAATGATTTAAATCTATAGTGACATAACAAATATTTCTAGGTCTTGGTATGCCATTACTTTCATTTTGGCCCCATGAAACACGTATTGAAAGGCTTATGTATGTTTTATATATGTTTATTGATTCATTCTGAGCAATTTTCACATAAAATGGATGTTTTTTCAATCCATTCACATCATATATATAGGATTGAATATGTAAAAATGAGATTATAAAATACAAGAGGGGTTGAATTGAATACTTAAAAAATTCATTTGGAACCTTTAAAGTTATGTTTTAGAAGGTTAAATAAATATTCACAAGACCTCTTAATGAAACATTTTCTATTTTCTTAAAATAATTATTCTTCTTTAAGTAATAAAGAATCTGTAATATAATCAGTGTAACAGAATTACAATGTATAAGAAGGTTATACTTTCTAACATTAACAAAGATAAAATACACTAATGGAATTAAAACAACTTCTAATAGTAAAAAAGTTACAATAAGATTATATTAACCCAAAGAGAATGGTTTCCAACAACCATGGATAAAGGTTCCTTGATTTATACTTGCATGAAGGTTTGTCTTACCCAAACCCAGGTAAACCCTCAATCGGATGATCAATACATGTCTTTCTATCCCTACAAGCCTTAGATTAAGAAGGAAATTAGAACCTTTGTCTTCCAATCCCAAAATCCCACGATAAGCACGATAGGAGTCTACACAAAGTATGTTTGAACAATTTGTTCACTCTTGAACATGTTGTTCAAATCATCTGCATGATGCACTATGTGTTTTAAGATCCTCTCTCTCTAGAAATCACTTCACAAATTTTTCTCATCAAATTCAGTTGTTGAAGTTGATGTCCTTTGCTGATTCAAATGAGCATGCATTTATAGTTGAAACATCCCAACAGTCAAATCCTCTCCAATAGACACATTTTTACATAAATTTCTAGGGACTTGGACATGTGGAAAACATACAACATTTAGTTTATAATAGATTATATGACATCATTTCAAGTAACAGAAACGATGTTATGATAATGATAAATGTTATGTATAAGAGAAATTATAGTCTGATATCATTGGAATGATACATTTAACAACTCTAACAATATCAAGAAAACATAATCATAAGAAATGAAGAATAATAATTCCTTAAAATAACATAACAGGAAAACATAATCTCATGAAATGAAGAAAATAGATGCTTAAGAATAACATTATCAGAAAAATAGAATCATATGAAAAAGTAAATAATATTGTGAAATAGGTATCTCATTTTTTCTAGAATCAGAATCACAAAAGAAGAATCACACATAAACTAGAATTTGAATCAAATAATAGAAATCACATATACACCAGATTCAGAATCTGAAAAACTGAATCACATATACACATGATTCTAAATCATAAAAACGTAATCACATATATTCTGGTTTCTAAATAATAAAAACTGAATCACATATACACCGGATTCTGAATCATTAAAACAGAATCACAAATCATAATGAACGATCCGTAAGTATAACAGAATGGAAAATCAGAATGGCAGCTCTATTAGTCTAACGGAATGGAAAATCGGAATTATATATCTGTAATCATAACAGAATGAAAATTCCAGATCTTATGAAAAATAAAAAAGAAATTTTTTTATAACATAATAAAAATTGTTTTTTATTTTCATAACATAAAACCACAAGGAATAGAGAAGTCATAAGATATCCTTATTGACTTAACAATCTCCCACTTTTTGAAAATCACAATCATATTTTCTAAGGAAGAATATATTTTCTTAGACAAACAAGTAGGAAAAAGCATATCTCCCCTTTTGAATGACATTTCTAATGAATACGACTAACTCCCCCTTAGGTTATGTTTCCCATGGATAGTATTATTTATCCTTAATGTCAAGTTTTCTTAAGGGAATATCTCTTCTATAGAAATAAATTTTTTCTTAAATGAAATCTCCCCCTTACTCGATTCTCCTTCTCTGAGATTAAATTATTTTTTTAAATTAATTACCCCTCTTTGTGATTTTAAAAAAGAGGAAAAGGAATGAAGAAGTTTAAGGTGTACCTATAAGGTTAAGAAAGAATACATTTCGAAAATAAAATAATGATATTCAAGAAACATCATTAATAAAACATTAGAAAATTATTTACATTACAACAAATAATAGGAATGTTAATATAATAATCTAATCTTCTTCTGCTCAGTCAACATCCTATTTATCAAGGATTTATGTTTCTTTATATTCTTATGGTCTTCTTTAATCTTATTTAGTATGATCTCCTGATCTCAATTCATCTCCTCTATAGACAATATCCTCTCTACTTGGGCAGCCAATATTTTCTTTAATTCTGCTCTAACTTCCTTCAAACTGCTGAAAGATCAAGAAATACATTTGAGTTGACTAGTTTTCTCCGATATTGATGTCTTGACCGTGTTGAATGCAGTTTGACAAGTATTATAATCTCCTTTTGTGGGATCCATGATGTCACTGAATTGTCTAAGTTCATCATTGATAGTTTTGGTATAATTAAAGACGTTCATAAAAGTCACATTCTCAGATTTGTAATCAATCAAAATATTTTTGTAGTCTGCCTCTTGCTTGACAACCATGACCATAATCAAATTAGTCGATTCTGACTTTTGATATAGAGTTTCTTGCATCATTTGACTTCAGGAATCAATGTTTGCAAGAACTGGAATGGTGCTGACCAATATTATTAAAGATATCTTAACAAAATCATTTTCAATAGATAATGAGGACTCGGATCCGAAAACATCATTTCCATTGTCAAATACTCTTGGAGTTAAGGAAGCTGGTCTCTCTATTCTCTTAGAGGTCTTATGAGGCATTTCCTTATCAGATGGAGAAAAAACAACATTCTTTCCTTTAAGTGGGCCTCGAGCCGGAGATTTTCTCCTCTGAAATGTGAATAACATTTATATATCCATGTTCATCTTCTTCTTTTTAAAACTCATTATGAAGACATTTTTATTGTCCCTCTTATTCTTGAAATTCTTCCTCTTCTTCACCCTTTTTGTTCAACCCTTTCTTTCTCTAGTTCTTCTTCTAGTTCAAATTCATCTTCTTCTTCATCTTCAACTTCATCCTCTTCCAAAAATTTCTATTTCTTCCTCGTGTTCGACTATAATTTGGTCATCGCCTTCTTCTCTTGAAACAGATTTTGAACCTGAACTCAAAGGAGTTCCAAAATAATCTTCCACCTACATTAAAACATCATCATCATCTTCTTGTATTATCTGATCTTCCATTTCTTGAATTGGTTTTGATATATCTAGGACATTCTTAGCTTTCTGGATTACTGTAGTGACCACTAGCTTTTTATGAACAACTTGAGATTCGGGTACATCCTGAGATTTATATTCTACATCTTTTAGAAGGGAATGGAAATCTTTCTCATCGAAATATTTCTACTATATTCTATTCTCCTTGATTTCTTTCTCAATATATTCAGCATTCTTTATTTTTAGAGCCTTTTCCTCCGTAGGATTTAGACCAAAATAAGGATCTCCTTTCTTTTTAGTATCTTCCATTTCTCTCCACTTTGAAATTGATGCATTTGAAAAAGCTTTTGGTATCTTTTCAGGAGGAGGTGCTGAATTGGGAAAAACAAGAACTGGAACTGGCAAGCTCGGTTCATCATGTTTCCATTTCTTAGGAACATACATTGAAGATTCGAGAACATCACCCTTGTTCGGGACAATGATTTCTTCAATGTTTTTCGATTCTTGAATAAACTCAACTTTCATCCTCCTTATAGTGTCAACACTATTCAACAAAATCTTGAAAGTATTTGAGATTTATCGGCATAGAACATTCATTTCTTGAATACACAAAATGATTATCCAACAAATAGTTGCTGGGTACATACGGATTTGAGTTCTGATGGTTCCACTGTTTATTTCACGGATGGTGAGAAATATGTACTTCACCAAGTTGATCTTCCTTAGACTAACAATAAAGTCTAAAAGAAAGGTATCACATATATTTAGAGAATCCTTATCTCCTTTTATTGGAATAAGAAATCTTTGTATCCAGAAATCCACCATCTAGAGGTTCATTGAATGATTTGTAATATTCTGATTCATGATATACTTAAGACTGAGAAAATAAAAATGCTTGATTTTTCAAAAGATCTTTCTTTCTCCTGGAGTTTATGATATCAAGGAATAGAAACCCCTTCATACAATATGTTAAGAACATTTGTTTCCTTTTTGTAGTGTACTATGTATGACTTATCGAATAATTTGAATTTTAAAAAAATTATTACTGTTCTTTTAAAAAACATAAGAGATTCTTAGAATTGAATGAGGAGGTCAGGATAAACCAAATCCTGAGATTTCTCCTTAGCCACATAGGTCCATTCCCATCCATTAGATCTTATCACCTTAGAAATAAGGGAGTCATAATTTTCAATGACCATAGGGAAAACAATCCTTTTCACTAATGATTGAGCAATCCTTAATCTCCATGCTAACTGACATCTGATCTGTAAAGGATTCCAGAGTCATTCACGGTGATAGAGAACGTCAGAACAGAATCTTTGATGGCAAAAAAACATCGACACTGAGATCAGTAAGGATAGTGTGATACTTGAAGACGAGGAACCCCTTAAATAGACATGTCTATGACTTTTACACTTCCATAAGATAATCATATGACTTATAAAAACATGATCTAGTCTGACTGTTGAGAATGGAAATAGAAAATATGAATTTGGATTTTATGAAGACAAGTAAAACGAGATTTAAGAAATTTTGAAATACCAAATAATAAAACGTAAGATAAAGAAAATAAATAGTAAGAATTATTTCCCTTTGGAATACTCTAAGAGGTTTATAGGTATTTTTAAAATATTTCATGGAGGTTTCCAATCTAAAATTTTCAAATCTATAATTTTCAAATCCGAAATTTTCAAATTTGACATTTTCAAATATGACATTTTCAAATCAGACATTTTCAAATCCATCACTTTCAAATCCAAAATTTTCCAATCCGATATTTTCATATTTCAAATTTTCATATCCAAAATTTTGAAATCCAAAATTATCAAATACAAAATTTTCGAATCCAAAACATTCAAATACGAGAATTTCAAGTCCAATAAATTTCCAAAGGAAAGAAAACAATTTTAAAGAATGAAAATAAAAAAAACATATGTACTCCCCCTGATATTAGGAGAAATTTAATGTTATTAAACGAATTAACAAGAATTATATATGAAAAATTACTTTACTGAAATCATTCCTACCTTATATTTAATGTAATAAAATCTATTAGAAGGTAGAAGTTTTGTAAAAATATCAGCATGTTGCTCTTGCATTCCAATAAATTGAAAAATGATATCACCTTTATGTGTGTGATCCCTAAGAAAGTGACATTTAATATTTATGTGCTTTGCATGAGAATGATGTGAAGGGTTTTTTATTAGGGAAATGACACTTGTGTTATCACACATAATTTGAGTCTTAGAAAAACTCATACCATAGTCCGCGAGTGTGTGTTGCATCCACAAAACATGAGCACAACTACTTCCAGCTGCTACATATTCGGCTTCAGCATTGGAAATTGCTAGAGAATGTTGTTTCTTGAAATACCAAGAAACTAAAGAATCTCCTATGAAATGACAATTTTCGGGTATACTTTTTCTATCCATTTTACAACCACCAAATCTAGCATCCAAAAAACGTTTCAGGATAAATTTTTTTCTAGAAGTATAGAATAGTCCAAAAACCATGGTTCCCTTTAATTAGCAAAAAATAAATTTCACTACATTTAAATGAGATTCCTTAAGATTGGATTGATATATTGCACATAAGCATACTAAAAATATTAAGTCTGGATAATTAACTGTCAAGTAATGTATGTTTCCTTTCATACCTCTAAAAGAGGTTCGATCTACTGGTTTGAAGCTTTATCAAGATCAAGTGTGTTTGAGGTACCTATTGGAGTACTAATACTCTTAGTGTTTTCATATCCATACATTTTATGAAGATCATTAATATTCTTGTGTAGGGTTTTATAGATTCTTTCTGGTTTTTTAGAAATTTTAAAACCCAAGAATAACATTAACTAACCCATCATACTAATTTAAAACTCATATTTCATTAGATCCACAGTTGAATCAGTTAAAGATTGATGAGTTGAACCAAATATAATTTCATCAACATAAATTTAAAAAATCAAAACATTTTTCATATTTTTAATTATAAAAAGGGTTGGGTATACATTTCCCTTAATTTAATTATTTTGATGCAAAAATATTACAAGTCTATCATTCGAAACTTGAGGAGCTTGCTTAAGTCCATACAATGCTTTATTATGTTTATAAACATGTTTAGTATGTTTTTTATCTTCAAAACTAGATGGTTGTTCAACAAATATTTCTGTTTTTCATATCTATTTAGAAAATCAAATTTCACCTCCATTTGAAAATGATTTAAATTAATGAATACTACAAAGGTAAGTAAAATACGGATAAATTCAAGTCTAGCTACTGGAGCATAGGTTTCTTTATAGTCTTTTTCATCAAGATGATTATTGCCTTTAGAAACTAATGTAGAATTATTTCTCACTATGATTCCATTTTCATTACACTTATTTATGAAGACTCATTTTACACCAATGATAGAAGTTTCCTTAGGTCTTTCAACCAAGGTCCAGTCTTTATTCCTTTCCAAATTAAGTTAATATTGCATATATTTTATCTAATAATCATCCCCTAAAGATTAATCAGTGATTTTTGGTTCTAATTGGAGAAGGAATTATAGATGTTCAACATTATTTATTATCTATCTTATTGTCCTTACATGTTGTTTTACATTACCCATGATATTTTCACTGGAATGATTCTTAAGAAATGACTGATTTGGGTTTTGCAATACCAGTTCATCAACATAGGGTAAGAAATCATCTGGGTTAAATTACTTAGAAGCATATTCATGGACATTTTCCTTATCAGAAGGATCTTCTAACAAAGGATTATAGTATATTTTTAAGAACACATATGTGGATGTAGGTTGGGGTTGTTTAAAAAAAACATATCAGTTTCATCAAATTTGACATGTACTGTTTCTTTAACAATACAAGTGTTTTTATTAAAAACATTATATGCCTTAGAAGTTGTGGAGTAGCCTAAATAAATTCCTTCATCTAATTATGGGGATAATTTGTTTAAGTTATATTTTGTATTCAAAATTAATACCTTCAGCCAAAAACCTTCATGTAGGAAAGTCTAGTTTTTCTACCATTCCATAACTCATAAGGAGTTTTATTAAGAAAATGTATTATTAAAACTCAATTTATAGTATAACCAGATGTATTTACAGCTTCAGCAAAAAAATGTTTTGCTATAGAATATTCACTCAACATGGTTCATGTCATCGCTTGATGAATGCGATTTATTATGTTGACAATACCATTTTATTGAGGAGTTATTGGAGCTGAGACGTTTTGAGTGATAAATTTTTTTCAAAAAAAATTTCGAAATCGGAATTTTCAAATTCTCCACCATGATCACTATGAATAATTATCAATGGTAGTTTTTTTCTCATTTTTAAAATGAGCTCTATAGATTTTAAAATAATAAATAGTATCATATTTTTTGGCGAGAAAATAGTCCCATGTAAATCTAGTTTAGTCATCAACTAAGACTAACACATAATATTTATCTCCAATACATACAGTTTGTGTTTAGACCAAATAAATCCATGTGCACTAACTGTAAGGAATTAGAAGTTTTATCTTTACTTATAGATTTAAATCTTGATTTATGTTTATTTCCATATTGATGTGGATCAGAGACTATCGAAGAATCAAATGTAAGTTCTCGTAGATCATGTACATGTTCTTTCTTAGAAAGAATACTAAGATTCCTTAAGTAACAGTTTCCTAGTCTTCACTTCCTTATCCATGATTGATCTTCAAATGAAATATGTCAATTTGGATAAAAACTTCTATGGTCTTCTATGTTTAAGGTGTACACATTTTCATGCCGAAGGGTAGAGAATATAAACTCATCCTTGGAATTGTGAACTAGAAATTTATCATTTCTAAAATTCACAAGGTAACCTTAATCAAATAATCGTCTTATTCTTATAAGGTTGTGCCTAAGACCGTTCACAAAAATAACATTTGTAATAAGTTCTTTACCAAAAAGAATAATGTTAAATATACCATCAATTTTCCATGAGAGTTATCACCAACCGTTACCTTTCCACCTTTTCTTTTAAAAATACTTTTGAAATAGTCTTTGTTACCAGTCATGTGTCGGGATCATCCACTATCCATGTACCATAGGTTGTTGGTACTTCCTTCTATTTACTGAAAAATAAAGAGTTTGGATATCGAAATCCAAACTTGTTTGGATTCGGAACTATGAGATAATAAAATATTTGGTACACATATTTTTTAGAAAAATAAGAATTACGAATTACAAGGGATTTCACATTATTAATAGGAATTTTTTTCTTCCAATTCCAACCACATTAACATTTATTACAAAAAGAGAATATAGAAGGAACAAAATAATTATTTTGGAAATTGGGTTTTTGATTAGTATAACCAACTCCAGTAGTATTTCCTTGTGGTTTGATCTGAGAATACATCTTCTAAAAAATTTCTTTACCAGAAGAAAAGTTTTTAAGATGTTTCTTAAGGGAATATATTTCAGATTTTTGTCTGAGGACTAAATTCTTATCCTTAGGAATCATTTCTTTAGAGTTAGATTTTTCATCTAAAATATTTATTTTTAAAATATCATTCTTAATATATTTAAAAAGTTTTTTCTTTTCAGAATTTACTTTCATAATGTATTTAGAAATTTTTTCTAAATGCTCATCCTTATCTTCACGATATCTATGGAGGTCTGAAATCTCTTTTGTAAGAACCTCATATCTAGTACATTCCTTGTCCAATTTTGTATAAATTTTTCAATTTTTGTCTTCTAAAAACCTTCAAATCTATATAATTTGTCATATGAAGGAGTTTCTTCATTATATGAAGATTAAGTATCTCCATTAAAAGTCCAATCTCTATAATAGTAATTCTTATCAAGTTATAAATTTGTTAAAACCTCGGTAGAGAATACCTTGGCTATAGTACCCCCAGTTTTAGGTATGTGGCTTTTTATGCATTTTAATGTGTTTAAAGTTGATGGGATGAGTTGGGAAAAGGTTGGGAGTGTTCATAATTGTTTTGAATGAGTTTGGAGGCTTTTCGTAGGGATCACAGATTGAGCATGGTTAGTGGAAACTGTGCAGATTCTCCAGAAAACTGAGCAAGGGAGACAGTAGGCTTCACACGGCCTACGCACTGTTTTCCAAACCGTGCGAGGAAACCATTCGAACCCTCACTCCTGAGGTAGTAGCATGGAGCACAGTTAGCACACAGTTTTCCAAAACGTGCATCCAAACCATGCAACCACGTAAAATAGGGTTATATGTTCCGGGATCCCCCGGGAGTAACCTATTTCACTCCAAATATCCTCCCACTGGTGGCTCACTCGGGTTCTTCCATTCCCAAGGGGTGGAGGAGCATTCCCATTCATTTTGGATGATTTTTGAAGATGGTTCTGGGGGATTTGAAGGTTATTACTCCTAGGTAAGTCTCTTTTCTTGTTTCTCTTGTGTTTTCCTCTATATTTCCTTTTCCATCTTTCTTGGTTTACTAGATATAAAATTTTTGTTTGTAGATCTAGGGTGGTGGTGGCCTTGGATGATATTTTTAAGGCATATGGATGCTAGGGAAAGTGATATAGAGAGGTTCTGGTGGTGCGTTCACCGGATTTGAGGTGTGGTTGTTTGTGGGTCGATTTCTCGGGAACCCTAAAGGTAGGTGGCTTCTCTCTCGACTCCAAATTGTTAGAACAAATGGTTTCAGTTAAAATTAATTTTTTTGTGCTCGAAATTAATAATGTTTGAATTGGAAAATTGGTTATAAATACCATGTGTGATGTTTTGGGGATTTTTGGAAAAGGGTTGTTTTTTGTTGATATGATATTCTTGTGGATTCTGAATAGGGGATTTTAAAATGGTATGCGATATTTGATTGTAGAAATGATTGATAGAAATGGTTTTTAATAAAATTTTTGTTTTATTGTCATTTTTTTGTCATGGAAAATGATTTTAAATAAATGGGTGATTTATTGAAGGGGATTGATATGCCATATAATTGGATGATTATATGTGGTTTTGACCATGGTGGATTATATTCTTGGAATTAGATTGTTTTTAATGTTGTTTGGAAGTGGAAAGAAGTACCACTATAAAAAAGTGATGGATAGTGGACAGAAAGGCCACCCTCAAGGATAAGTGGATGGGAAGTGCCACATGGTGTGAATGGGTGAACAGGTTGGACGAAAGCTCCACCATTTGGTTGTTATGGTTGTGTTGTCGTGCATTTCATTGAAAAATGGAATTGTTGTGATAATGTGTAAATAATGGAATGGTTTGTGGCTTGTTTGTTTTTCTTTCCCTTGGTGGTTTTCTTTTGGAGAAATGGCTTGGTAAGGGTGTGGTTTACTCATTGTAATGGAGCCACTTGTGATTATTTCATATAAACTATTTTATATAAATGTTCTAACAGTTTTATACTAGTGGCATGTGTAGGGTAGTCATTAGGGGAAAACCAATTGAGTGTTAGTAATGACCCTCATTTTGGAACATTGGTGTCTTTGGAGATGTTTTTTATCATGGCGTGGGCATAGGTTAGGCATGTCTCTCATTTATTGGGGCATTGTGATGTCTTGGTGGTGCATTGAGGTTAGATCATAGTGTGGAGCTATGGTGGTGTCATTTCTCATAGTGTTTTTTGTTTAGTTTCCACTTTTACTCTGATATGGTTGGTTGTATTGGTTTTTGGATGTATTGTGGAACAACTTGGTTGTCTTTTGGGAATACATGTTGGGGTGTGAAACTGCATGCATCAATTTTTGTCGGTTTGGTTTGTCTTGTCTTCATGGAAAACTCTTCCCCAACCTAATCATGAAGCCCTTGACATTTATTTTCGGCCTTTGGCTTCTTGTGAACGTCTCTCAAGGACGAGTAGCCCTCACCTCCTCCTCAATCCAGTGAGGTATGGGAGGGGTTTTACATTGTCCATAAGACATGTATTTGGGAAATAAGTAGTAGCAATGAATCCAATATTTTTCAATGTTAATGACTCAAATTCATAAGATTCACTTCCCAAAGTGTCTCCACATCTATAAATCCAAGTATCATTTTCATTAAGATTTTTCTTGTTCTTTGAACAATATAACTTCTTCTTGTTTCTTTCTGAATTTCTTTCTTTCTTTTCTTACTTTTCCAATTGAGGGAAATCAGATCTGATATGACATGTTCTGCTACATTCATACCAAGTTACTTCCCCATCATTATTATATTTTTAGTCTCTATTCTTGTACTATTATTGATAGTTCATTTGAGCAACAATCTAGGTCATTTTCCAAGCAAGATTAGCTAATTCATTCTCATACTTTTCGATATCACTAGATTCTGACTAAATAGTAACTTAATTTGTCATTGATCTAGTTACTCTATATGGAGTTTTGTCCTTTATATGATTATAAGTAGTTGTAAAAGGAACTACCCCATTCCTATTATTCATTTTAACATTTTCAACATCTCCCTTCATTCTAGTCTCATGCTGACGAATAGTTCCAAAATAGCTCATCTATGGAAATCTGGGTAAATTTCATATTCTCATCAATTTTCGTCTTCATGGACTCCAACTCACTTGGCATGATGTCTGTGATCATATCTACAAGAGCCTCATCATCCAAAACATTTTCTCCCAAAGACTATAATCTATTCACGATAGTCATAACCCTTTGTTGAACTTTTCTTATAGGTTCTCCATAGGGAAAATTAATGCCATGGTATTCACCTCTTAACATAGCTCTTCTTTTCTCTATGACTTTAGAAGTACCAAAATATGTAACTTCATGTTTCATCCAGATATTGTTTCCATCTTCATATGACGATATTTGACTACAGATGTTCCTAGTCATAGAACATAGAAAAGTATTTCTGGCTCTGAATTTTTCTTGATATTCTGATTTCTCTTGATTAGTAAAAGATCTCAATTCCTTATTAGGAATATTATAGTCTCATGTCAGCTTTAGGTAGTTATCAACTCCAGTTTTAATAAATAAAGTCTTCATTATATCACTCTTGCACTCATAATCATTTCCACTGATGATCAGTGGTATTGTAGGATTGAGATTATCAAGAGATCCAACATGAATTCCTGCCATTCAAAAAGAAATTTCGTTTCGCAACTCTAATTAGTAGTATATGTTTAAAATCTAATATTAAGAACTTAAGAAAATGAAAACTTGAGAAAGAAAACTTATATGTGGATAGAAGTATTTCAGAGACCTCCCCCAATACCAATTATGAGATTGGTACTGGGTACGATATCGCCACATCTGATACCAATTGTAGGAATCGAATATGTGAAATTGAGATGCTCAATGGGGGGGATAATGAATAAATTAAAAATTCCATTTGAACCTTTAATGTTATGTTTATCCAGGATAGACAAATAATCAAAAGTACTCTTAAAGAAACATTTTATATTTTCATAAATGAACGATTCTACCTTAGTGTGTATTGAATCTGTAATATAATCATAGTAATGTAATTAAAAAGTATAATAAGATTATACTTTCAGACATTGAAAAAGTTAACATGAAACAACAGAATTAAAAAAACTTGTAATAGTAAAAAAGTAATAATATGATTAATTTAATCCAAAGATAAGGGTATCCAACAACCTTGGATAATGGTTCCATGATTTATACTTTAATAAAATTCTGTCTTACTGAATCCTAGGTATTCCCTCAATACAATGAACAATATATGTCTTTCTATCCCCGCAAGCCCTCGATTTAGAAGGAATTCAGAACCTCTGTCTTCCAATCTCAGAAGCCCACGATCAGCATGATCAGAGTTTGCAAAAAGCAAGTCTGAACAAGTTCTTTAAGCCTGAATATATTGTTCACAATATATGCACGAATCACTGAGAGTTTTAAGAGCTCTCACTTTATAAATCACATCACATCATTTTCTCGTCAAAGTCTGTTGTTGAAGTTGAATTCCTTTTCTCGTTCAAATGATCTTGTATTTATTGGTGAAACCTCCCAATGGTCGGCTCCTCTCCAAAAGTCATATATTTCATTAAATTTTGGACAGACCTGGTCATGTGGAAAATACAACGAATAGTTTATAACCAATTGTACAACATCATTTCAACAAATAGAAATGATGTTAAGTTAAAGATAAATGTTATCTATAAGTGAACATAGAATCTGATATCATTGGAGAGATACATTTAAAAAACACTAACATTATCAACAAAACATAATCATAAGAAATCATGAAAACTAATTCCTAAAAATAACATTATCAGGATAAAATAATCTTATGAAATCATGAAATCTGATTCGTAAGAATAAAAATTATCAGGAAAACGAATTTAAGAAAAAATAAATCAGATTGTGAAATTTGTTTCAAATTTGTTCCGATGTCGGAATCAAAAAATAAGAATCACATATACACTGGAATCAGAATCACAATATCAAAATAAAAAAAACCGGATTCTGAATCATAAAAACTGAATCACTTATACACCAGATTATGAATCATAAAAATTGAATCACATATAAACCGGATTCGAATCATAAAATCTGAATCACATATACACCGTATTCCGAATCATAAAAACTGAATCACAAATCGTATTGACAGGTATGTAAGTATTACACAATGGAAAATCAGAATAACAGATCTGTATGTCTAGTAGAATGGAAAATCAGAATGATATATTTGTAAGCATAATAGAATGACAATTCTCGATCTTATGAAAAATATAGAACTTAAAAAATACTCAGAACTTAAGAAAATGTGATTTTGATTTTCATAACATAAAACCATAAGGTGTGGAGATGTCATAAGATATCCCCATTGACTCAACAAAAAAAATTATAGTTTTTACCACTATTTTATAACAATGTGAAGTATTTTTCTATGTAAATGATTGTTACACCCCTATTTATGTTTTTTAAAACACAAACAAATAAATGATGGGCATCCATACTAAACCGTTAATCAGATTGACATGGTGTTGGTTGATATAAATCAAAAATCATTCTATAGTTCTTTCTCATGTAATTGAAGTTATAATGATTTTTATCCTTTATTTTTTTCCATTGTCACCTTTTTTTAAAGATTATAGTACCTTTTAAAACAACTTATTGATTATTTTAGAGAACACCACATGTTCAATGAAATTGTTGTCTTCTAATACATGTAAAAAATAATTTAATTGTGTTATTCAAATGATTTTAAATGAATATGAGGTCATTTTCAATGAGATTGACAACTACACACACATTTAAGAGTTTTATAACAATAAAAACATGTTTATGAGAATATAATCCAAACTGTAACTTGAATTAATATGCCGTTAGTTCCTGAATTTGAAAAATATAAATATGGTTGTTTTACTATGATTTCACAGAAATCTTACATTGTTTGTATGGTTTTGACCCCTTGGCACATGTTTTACAAGTCATTAGAAAAATTTAAAAATTCATATTGATTCATTTCGATCACACCACACATTAGAAGAAAATTATTTTACTCATAAACATAAAAAATAATTAAATGATGGTTCTCCCAATATTTCATGCCAATACTAGGATGTTAGCTATAGTTATGACCATTACATGAATGTTCTAGTGTTTAAAACACTTAAAATACATATTAAAAAATCTCATTTAATAGTAACTCGAATGGGCATGGAATTAGTGGCTATATTCCAAAAATCATTCAATGGTTGTAGTTCTATTATTTCACACTCATATGACACCTTTTACTTGGTTTTGAACACATAACACATATTTTTAAATGCTTGGTTATATTTTAAAACTACATATTGAGTAATTAAATGAACAAATAATTTCATATATATATGTTTTGTGCAATCTTACACATCAGAAATAATTCCATTGTGGTTTCCCCATGATTTCATGTTAATTTGATGATTTTTTAATTTTTTCACAATTACACATACATTTCTGTTTTTTAAAACTCTAAAAAAATTTATTGAAATCCATGTATAATAGTAACTTAAATTCATTTGTTGTTGGTTCTATATTTCACAAACCAATCTACATCATTTTTCTACGAATTTATAGCCATCCCATGTTGTTTCCATTGTTTTTATCCTCAACCCTTGGGCACATGTTTTTAAAGGCTTTGGTGTCTTTTCAAACTTCTTATTGAGTCTTTCTGAGAACACCACACATTAGATGGATGTTTCTTCCACTATTGCACATAAAAAATAATTCAATTTTTTATAGTAATTTCATCTTAATATGATGTTTTTAATAAGGTTATGACAATTTCACCATTGTTTACGTGTTTTAAAACACTAAAAACTAATTTATATCCATATATTTCTACTCACAACTTGAATTGACACAGATTTGGAACCTATATTTCAAAAATAAGTATACTGTCATTTTCATAGGATTTTAAAGCCATTTGACACGGTTTGGTCGGTTTTGGCCACCAATAACATGTTTCTAAAGGCTTTGTTATAT